>JASCZW010006314.1:0-100758 GCA_034211315.2 Aedes japonicus | reverse complement strand
TTGGCTATTACATTTCAGTCAGAATGACCAGATAATATGGGAAATTTTAATCGACTATTGCATTTGGCTAAGGAAACTGAGTCTTTTCCACAACTGCAAATAACATTTTGACTAAGGAGTTATTCTTGAAGAGGACGGATGAAGCTTGTAAAAATATACACTGAAAATTTTAATCACGAAAAAACAATATAGGGTACGGGACGGGTTTAAAGCAGATTATACAGCACCTGAGACATTTGATGGAGCTGTATGTTATCAATAATTAGTACTGCGAATATTTGTATGTTAATCCATCTGTTTACTTCTGATCTACCGGAACATAACGTTTGCATTACAAAAATGGACAAAAATTGCCGATTTTTCATGGGTTTTTCTGCATCCGCACTACCCATGCAGCATCAATAATAGTTACTTATGAGTCAACAGACAAAATTTGACAGTTCTAACAGTCGAACTGTAACCGTGATGACAAAAACAGTGAAGCAACTCCGTTCAGAAATGTGCGCGTTCAAAGGACTGCACCCCGTCGCGTTGAAAACGGACATCGTGCTGTGGACGCCGGATACAGCCGTCCCGGAATCTATAACATCTTGGCACTATTAGGCAAAAATCAGAGCATCGAAAGAAATCCCGGTTCCGGACGACCGACGACCCAGAGCGACAAGAAGCTCCAAAGGATGCTGAAGAGGAAGACCAAGTGAAAAGTGGCTACATCGCTACGTGCGCTTGGCTGGGAGGTCGGTTCAACCGGCCAAACAGTGAAAAAGTTCCAGGCGAACATGAACATACATGTCAGGCAGCGAAAGCCGCGTCCACTAGTTTCGGAGCTTCAGGCAACGACGCAGTGGCATCGGCTGAATAAGATGGTCAACTCGATTTTCCCGGCGAATCGCGACGTGGCGGTGGTGATGGACGACGAGACCTATCTCACCCTGAATGACAACTACTAGCAGGGCACTTCGTATTTTACATCCTCCACGAAGGAAGTGAGCTCCGAGGTGAAGTTCATTTCACACACCAAGTTCCCCAAGAAGATTCTGCTGTGACTGACAATCAGCGAGAAGGGGATGTCAAAGCCGCTCTTCTTTCGCTCCGGACTGGCCGTGAATGGGTAAATTTATTGTATGAAATGCCTGCTAGAAGTTGCGTCGTTCATCAAGAATTACCATAAGAGCGAAGACATGGTGTTCTGACCGAATTTTCCGTCGGTCTACTATTCGAAGCGATCGTTGGAAAAGATGGAGCGGCTGAATATCGATGTGGTACCCAAGTCGGCGATCCCGCCCAACGTCCCCCAGCTGCGTCCCGTCGAGAAACCTTAAGCGTAAGCTCTACTCGAACAATTTTGTCACGAAAACTGAGGAGGAATTGATAAATAAAACGATGAAAGAACTCAAAACATGCCAACACGTTAACTGCCGGAAGGCCGCTCGCAAAGGCGTAGATTTTTTTTCAAGTAAGCTCAAATAATTACCATCCATGGGAAATTTATCAAAAGCAATTATATGAGTTAGCTTATTTTTATCACCATCCGAAAAAAAAGTCATTTTTTTGCAGCAAACGTTAGCAATCAATAGTTATCGGAAAATTCGAATCTCCTTTTTTTGTGTAGATGTATTAAGTTTCCGGTTTCGGTATTATTGGCACTCATGTGAAGTTTGTTTCACGTTATTGTTAGCTTAAATTTTTTTTACTGTTTCGCTAGACTGCCAGGTGATCAATTTTCTTTTATTATATTAACAAATGTTTAGGTCCAACAAACAATAACAATAGAACAATGGGATGTTTTACCATCTCCGACTATGAGTACATTTTTCCAGAGGAACTCGGCTGTACACTTTTCCGGAGGAACTCGGCTGGAAAAAATATCCACTGTAGTAAAATACCAATTCTAATCTTATCTCACACTAACGGAGCCAATTCTTGAAAGAATCCTGGCAAATGATGGCTAACTGCGTAATATGCAGGGGTGCCATTATGCCAGATTTAACTGGCACTGACAGACTTTTTATCGACAAAAAGACAAAAAGAGAAACCCTGCAAAATGCCAGACTTTTTGAAATTAGAACAGATTTAAAAATAAGCGTAGTTCAATCAACAACCAATATGCAACTATTTAACGATTTGAAATTGGTTCACTGTTGTAGAACCCCTTGGTTCAAAGTACACCTTGGAGACAGCATCTTGCTATATATATTTGCGCCTTTGTTTTGATTTGCTGTGTTATTTTGACAGAATATTTGAGAGTGTGTTCGTGTGAGTTCATCATCAGGGGCGCATTATTGAGCTTGGGACCGAGCTTGGGACCGATGTGCTAGTACTGACTGAGCCAAATAAAAATCGTATTTGTATGGGACCTACTGGGTTAGTCTATGGTTCAATCCCACTCCACTACTCTTCTGCTTCACTTTACTCAATTTTTGAGTACAACTGTATACTACATATCTCGTTTTCTCTCACAGAAATGTTACTCAATTTTCGTAAAAAGTGGATCTCTTCAATAAATAACATTTTCACGAAAGAAAAGAGATAGTATACAATTGTACTCAAAAATTGAGTAAAATGAAGCGGGAATGTAAAGCGGTAAGTGATTTGCGTGACTGCTTATTTTACATCCACGCTTTTCATGTGCTCATATTATTTTCAGTGGTGAAATAACAAATTAATGCACCTTGATGTATTAGTGTGAACAATCCTCACCCATTACGTTTTCACGAGGTTTTGGCGTTTATTTTGTTGATTCGTTTGCGCATTCATGTCACTTTGTCATATTGAAGCTGGATTCCGCAAAATAACAAGTGCAACCATGTCGTGTGTAGTTGTCGTCCAATGAAAACGTCGGTCAAATATATGGTCAAAGAATGTTCATATATTTGGCATTGGTCAAACAGTGTAATTCCACGCTTGTCTGTTAACTTCAGAGTATACGAGTCAAAAAATTACTTATTTTGGGACAACATTTGCAAAGGGCCTATCAACATTTGTAATACTGCTTGGACCCTTTTATATTGTTAGTCCAGATTTTTACATTTCCGTGTGTTGCCAGATTTTGCCAGGTTTTTTATTTGTGACATGCCAGATTTTTTTCTAAAACTAATGGCAACCCTGGTAGTATGTGCCGCAGAGAGGATTCCAAGAAATAGAGCGATTCCAGAAAGATCTAAAATCGCTCTACTACTCTGAATCAAGGGAAGGAAGAAAGCGTGGACCTCCCGTACCAAACGCTTTCATGAAGAGTTAACCCTAGCAAAGGAAAATAACAAGCTGATATCATATAAGTAACAAGTTCTGTTATCCCAGTTATCGTTTTGATTTCCGCTGTTATCGCATAACAAATTTAGTTATCACCATTGGCCAATTTTGTTATCATATGTTATCATTTTGAACACACTATTTTTTATGAACGATATAAATTGAATTGTAAAACTATAAATATTTCCAGCATATTTGAAGAAGAAATTTTGCTTTTATTCAAAATTGTTTTTCAATTGTTAGCATGAGAATATGATTTCAAATTGATAACATAATTTGTTACTTTTTCAATAAATTTGCTTACAATACAGGATTTGTTATCAAGTTGTTCTCAGTGATAACAAAATAAGTTATTATTATGATATTCAACGAGTATTTTTTTGTTATTCATTTTGTTATTTTGGCTGTTTATTCAGCCTGAATGATAACATACTCAGTGATCAAAAAATGATAACCTGGTATTAGAACTTGTTATCAATTTGGTATCATCCTTTGCTAGGGAAACCAACAGTTCAACAGTGTGACAATTTGTAATTTATCGTTGGGAGCATAGATGCTAGAAAGATTAGTTTATGCTCCTTTTGCCTGTGGGTGAACTTTTGGCATTTGAACCAAAAGCCTGGAAGTAATTGCCAAGATTATAGCGCTTTATCTCGCTCAACTGGTAGGTGGACTAAAACTTACGACGATGGAAAATAGCATAAACAAGATTGTGGAGGGATGTTATAGTGTAAAATGAGAATAACATGTGTACTTTCTGCATGAAGGAAAAAAAATAAAATTTTCATACAATACTCGGGAATTCCATGGATGATTCAAAATTATATACCGTAGTTGTCGACTCACTATTTTGCAGCCCTCACTGTAGTAAAATACAAATTATTTAGAAAATATAAATCTATAAAGCAGTACATTGTGGAGAATTTATCAATTTTTTTAACAAATGCATTGGTGATATTGAAAAACTGCAAATAATTCAATAAACGGACGTATTTCCATAAACTTTTTAAGCGGCTTAACACTAAATCTGAAATATCTCGAAAACGTATTCATATATTTGGCTTCAACTTGTTCTTATTCAGTTTTTCCTTGCAATTATTTTTTAGCTGCTAAATGCATTCAACCTTTTCAAAAATACTCCTTAATAAGAAAAAAATGTATCAGTTGTTGGATCACCAAACAAAGAAAAGCGCAGCACTGAAATCTGAACAGCGAATTTATTGTCAATTGTGTATGCTACAAATCTGTAAGGTAAATTATAAGACTAATTATAAGACTAAGTTTTAAGGTTATTTAACGTTATTTTAAGAAACTCACAAATCAGTGGCCCTATTATGCGTTTTGGCCTTCCAATTCAGCAGCTTCGTCCCAGATAATGTTATTTGTAATTTATTTGATGATTCACATTTCATTATTAAACGATAATTTACCTCCACTGGTGATAGCAAATAAGTAAATTTAAACTAGTTTCTAAAACTATAGGTGTGAGAAGGATAATAACATTAAATTCAAAATTTTTGGCACTAATTAATTTCACCCACTTGTTCTTTCTTTTGTTGTAAAATGACCTTTCTATGTTTGACGTCGCCATTCTGGTTGACTGGCGTCTCTCAGATAGAGATCGCTGCGCATAGACTGGTCAATTGCCACGTGATTTTGTGTCGGCCGGTTCATTTAATGCCTCTGTGGCAACATCAGTATTGAAAAGTACTCATTGTCCCTAGCCAAGTGCATGCGGAAAGTTTCATATAAATCGGAGCCACTCCAATATGGCGATGCATCATTTGGCGTGGAAATGCTAAATGCAATGATACCAGAAGAAACCCACAAAATCATATCAAATTTTGTTATTTAGCAACCCTATTTTTAACAAGAGGTTGCTTGAATTTAGATCGCGGATCTAGTTATAATAACAGAAATGGTAACATAAATTCATCAAGAGGTAACAGAATTATAGCAAATTATAATATAGATATAACATAAACAAAACAAACTTTGTACCAATTTTGTTACAATGTAGCAAAATCATATCAACTATTGTTAGAAATTATTCATTTCTTTACGCAGAGTGTGCCTCCCAGCGCATTATATCTTAATTTGTTATGAGTATCCCGAATAGAAAATTATCATTAGCTGTATGATCATTATTATACATGTTCCATTCATGTTGTAATCACCATTATACGTATCATCCCTGTATAATGCTGGTGTAATGTAAGAAACCGTTCAAACTTTAAACAGCCATAAAAAGCGTATTCTGTATAAGATAATGATTTCATAAACAATAAATTAACAGTGCCGTATAGTATATCCCTTGCTCATTCATTGTATGATATAAACAAGGAAAGGTATGAATTATGGTCACGATAAACAAAAAAAAACAGAAAACTGTTTAAACAATATGTAATTAGTTTATTATCACAAAATGTATAACTCATGTTATAATACTGATCATTATAATATGTATTTGTACGGGAGCAGTTTCATCAGTCTACGTGAAGGGTATGTTGCAATTTATTTATATAGATTTTACTTTCTAACTGAATTTTAATCCACTTGTGAACAGTATTTTTGAATTTAATAATATACCATTGATTGTCGATTTTTACGGTTTTTGAGTTCGCTGATCTCTTAGGGAAGATCCATTAATTATGTCACGCAGTAAGGGGGGAGAGGGGGGGGGGTAGGAAAAACGTGACAATCCATACAAAAAAAATTTAAGGTCCATACAAAAAACGTGACAAGAAGGGGGGGGGGGTGGACTTCTAATCAGTCACTTTTTATGTGACATGATTAATGGACGTTTCCTTATTATAGTATTTCTAGTATATCATAGTTAACTTGAAGTTCCATAAATCAAGGTGTTTTTTTTTGTTGGATTACCTTTGCTTTGGTTTGGATTTACTTTTGCTGGTATTTTTTAATTATATCTCCTCAATTTCTACACATTTTTCACAACGAAAAGCTTTTAATAAAACAAATGTCAACATCAAAGGTGTGTTTTTATTTACTTGGATTGGGAGAAAAAAACGGGAAAAGTATTATTCATTATTGCATCATGACTGTAGCAGTTATCATCGTGATTGAATTTCTCATATAATATTATTATACTGAAAGGATATCTATTTTCATTTTATATCGTATTTTTTATTAAATTATGTTAACGTATATCGTAATCGTTAAAAAATATATTTTATGATATAACCATAATTGAAAGATACCACCTAAAGTAAAACTGCAGAAAAAAATATTATTCACACATTATTTACTGTATAATACACCGGAAATTTTGTTCGAGAAAATAATAATAATAATAATAATAATAATAATAATAAAATAATAATTGTTGGAAGATAACTTGAATAATTATGAAACGATAAATGGTATAAAACCTTTAAAATACTTGTTTATTCGGGATGTTGTACAATTATGAGGATGAAAACGTCTTCAATAAATTAATATCATAATCAGTTAGTCGTTACAAAGTTTGTTGTAATTTTGTTATTTTTATGTCATACCCTTCTGATCAGGTTCTACAGAAGCATTTAATAGAAATAAACAGTTTTACAAAATCGTTTGTATTTCCTGTTTCTTCTATGACTGGAGATTGGAGATACCAGCGGAAATAATTGGTTCACTTACCTTAAGTACCTTACCTGGTGCACACCGTTTCATACAGACGTGCCTTGCATAATCTGTTGAATAATGAAGTACTTTGGACGAAACCGGTTAGCAAATTATTCGCTTGTTTTTCATTTTAAACTACTGCAAGGAGCGTTACAGATAAAAAAAAACGTAGCATTCATTAGTCTTTTGAGTCTGTAAGGATCAGGGTTATCTTTGCGTAAAAAAGGCTTACAATGATTTTTTGTGAATGTTGTTAGGCCCCGCTTTTTTGTTGCTCCATAATAGTGTTATGGCCCGTAATAATTCAATAGTTAGACATATTTCTAACAAACGGTGAAGAAATGTTACTGTTAAGGGAGGCCCCTTAGCCCCTTGCCTCTTGCATGCTTGTCAATTAGCAGCAAAACTTCAATTCTTTCAGCAAGCTTCGCACTAGCTGACAGTTCAATGAAAGTAGGTTCAATGCTCATTAATTAAACGAAGTAAAAAAATCCTTTGCAACATTGAAAATGCACCTATCTCCGAATCGACAAATCAGTATCAACACTATTTAAAAGAGATTCCAAAATCTTGCTTTACCGTTCCCGTCGGTTCGAAGTCTGTCAACAGTTGAGCTGGTGTTAATCTACCTATTCAATGAGATATAAATCCCCCCTACGGAGAACCGATGGCATATCAAATAAGATTCCTGTTTCGAAATAAAACCGCACTCTCCGGTACTACCGATTCCCCTCCCATCTACCACACCGAACGTACGACAAACGACTGTGGCGACACGATTCCACCCAATATTTGCTTATTTTTCTCAATTTAAGTTTCTATTTGTTTTAATTTAATTTGTTGACACTGCAGCAGAGAGAGCGAGAGAGAGAGACGACGACGACGCACTGTACCGGCAAACAACACTCCACCGCAAGCAGCTCCCGTCCTCCTGTGCAAAGCAGTGACTGAATTTTGTTTTCTTGCTTCTTAAGGATTTGAGGGTCAGGATGGCTGGCACCACTCCGGGGAAAATGAAACCTTGAAAACAAATTGAATTTAATCAACTTTTCCAAGGCTTTTTATACTTATCAAAGCAGCAAGATACATAAATCAAAACCAAGCTTGAAAAGTTTCTGATCTCGTGTTGCCTGCGCTATCATCATAGAACTGCTACACTCAACCAAACAGTCATAGGATAATCACAGGTTGAACCTTATAATGCGTGAAAGTGAGATTTTTTGATAAAATATGCCTTGTGTTTTTCATAACTGGTTTAAAGCATAAGCATTTGCATGGTTGACTGCCTAGGTTCCAACTCCGTTATTACCAGAGAACCAACAGAAGATCCTTTGAACCACCATACTTGCCCAATGTGTAAAAACTGTTCATCCAAGACCAAGCTAATACTGGCGCCGGCCTCGTCAGAATGCTCGTCAAAAACGAAAAGGGTAGGTATATGTTGACTTGATACCTGGACAAAATAGCCGAAAGGTTAAAACTAACATTTGTAAACAATGACCTCTAGCGTATTTTTCTGGGATCTGCTTGCTCCCACAAACAAAATAGCACCTGGAACAGATACAGGAAGTTATTACCTTCCCGTCGGTAGTGAATAAAGATGTTAGCAACCTGGCATTTCCAGGAAATTTACGTTTGAAGTCATTGTTTACAATTGTTACTTTCGACCTTTTGACGATTTTGTCTAGATACTTGCTTTATTGGAAGCCGAGAACCTCTGCACGCTAAGATTAGTTTACCCAAATATGGGTGAAGAATGCCCATAAGCGCGAAGCAGAGAACTTCAGAGAAGTTCTGCCATGATTTCGGCAAGTTCTTCAGAGAATTTCAGGGAAGTGTTTCAGAGAAGTTCAAAAAAGACCTGCAGAGAACTTCAGGGATCATCTTCAGAGAACTGCAGGAAAGTTTTTCAGAGAACTACAGGGAATTCTTTCAGAGAAGTTCAGAAAAGTTCTTCAGAGAACTGCAGGAAAGTCTTTCAGAGAACTTCAGGGAAGTTTTGCAGAGAACTTCATGGAAGTTCTTTAGAGAACTTTAAGGAAGTTCTTCAGAGAACTGCATTGAAGTTCTTCAGAGAAGTTTTTAGAAGTTCTTCGGTGAACTTCATGGAAGTTCTGCAGAGAACGTCAGGGAAGTTCGTCCGAAACGTCAGATTAGTTCTTCAAAGAACTTTAGGTAAGACTTAGAGATGTTCTTTGGAGAATTTCAGGGAAATTCTTCAGAGAACATCATGTTAGTTCTACAGAGAACTTCAGGAAAGTTCTGCGATGATATTGGCAAGTACTTCAGAGAACTTCAGTGAAGTTCTTCAGAGAACTTCTGGAAAGTGTTTTAGAGAACTTCTAGGAAGATTTGCAGAGAACTTCATGAAAGTTCTGCAGAGAACGTCAGGGAAGTTCGTCCGAAACGTCAGATTAGTTCTTCAAAGAACTTTAGGTAAGACTTAGAGATGTTCTTTGGAGAATTTCAGGGAAATTCTTCAGAGAACATCATGTAAGTTCTACAGAGAACTTCAGGAAAGTTCTGCGATGATATTGGCAAGTACTTCAGAGAACTTCAGGGAAGTCTTTCAAAAAAGTTCAGAAAAGTTCTATAGAGAATTTCAGAGATGTTCTTCGGAGAACTGCAGGAAAGTCTTTCAGAGAACTTCAGGAAAGTTTGGCTGAGAACTTCAGGGTTAAACTTTAGGGATGTTCTTCAGAGAACTTCATTGAAGTTCTTCAGAGAACTTCATTGAAGTTCTTCAGACGACTTCAGGGAATTTCTGCAGAGAACTTAAGGCAAATTCTTCAGAGAACTTCAGAGAAGTTCTTCAGAAAACTTCAGGGAAATTCTTCAGAGAACTTAATGGAAGCTCTTCAGAGAACTTCAGATAAGTCTTTCAGAGAACTTTAAGAAAATTCTTCAGAGAACTTCTGGAAAGTTTTTTAGAGAACTTCTCGGAAGATTTGCAGAGAACTTCCTGAAATTTTATCCGAGAACTTGAGGAAAGTTCGTCAGAGAACTTCAGGTAACTTCTTCAAAGAACTTCCTTCAGGGAAGAACTTAGAGATGTTCTTCAGAGAATTTCAGGGAAGTTCTTCACGGAACTTCAAGGAAGTTCTGCAGAGAACTTCAAGGAAGTTCTGCAGAGAACTTCATGGAAGCTCTGCAGAGAACTTCAGGGAAGCACCACAGAGAACTTCAAGGATGTTCTGTAGAGATCTTCAGGGAAGTTTTTCAAAGAGCTTCATGGAAGTTCTTCAGAGAACTTCAGGGAAATTCTGCAGAGAACATCAAGGATGTTCTGCAGAGAACTTTAGGGAAGTTCTGCAGAGAACTTCAGGAAAGTTTTACGTCTCTTAGAAGCTCCTCGATGGTGACGTTAAAATGACTACACAATGGAAGCGGCATGAGTCGTATTTATCATTTTAGACATAGAATGGACTTTGTTTCTGTCATAATGTCAGTGGCTGGTTTGACGAAATGGACCTTAAACACGAACCAAAAAAGTGGTACCTATTTACCGATATCTCGAGAAAAAGTTAAAAATCTGTTCTGCTGTATAATGGAAATGAGGATCGTTCTATTCCAGTAGCATATTCTAAATTACCGAAGTACAATTGTGATAGTACGAAACTGTTACTGGATTCCTTGTATTGCTCAAAATATTATTGGGAAGTGGCTAGGGATTTTAAAATGACCACTTTTCTCATGAGTTTTCAAGGTAACAGATGTTAATTTTGCATGTATATTATACTGAGGCTGAGCCCTATTTCTCAAACGACCTTATTTTTTGTTTAATAATGTGAAGAACAAATAGGGGCTAAATGAAACAGGATATATACAAATGTTAACATTGAACTTGTTATAATGTTTGAGTTATTCCTCGCATATTAATGTCAAGTAACATCCTAACCTGAAATTCGCTGACGAACTTCCTTGAAGCTCCGTGAGGAACTTCCCTGAAGTTCTCTGAAGAACATCTCGAAAGTTCTAACCTGATGTTCTTTGAAGAACTAACCGGAAGAACTTCCGGAGAATTTACCTGAAGTTCTCTGAAAGACTTCTCTGAAGTTCTCTGAAGAACTTCCATTAAGTTCTCTGAAGAACTTCCCTGAAGTTCTGTGAAAACTTCCCTGAAGTACTCTGAAAAGTTTCCCTGGAGTTCTCTGAATTTGCCTTAAGTTCTTTGCAGAACTTCACTGATGATCTCTGAAGAACTTCAGTTCAGTCTCTCTGAAGAACTTTCCTGAAGTTTTCTGCAAAACTTTCCTGAACTTCACTGAAAGACTTCCCTGAAGGTCTCTGAAGAATTGCCCTTAAGTTCTCTGAAGAACTTACCAAAATCATTGCAGAACTTCCCTGAAGTTCTCTGCAGAACTTCCCTGCATTTTGCTGAAGAACGTCCATGAAGTTCTCTGAAGAAATTCTCTGAAGTTCTCTGCAGAATTTCCATGATGTTCTTCGAAGGACTAGCCTGGAGTTGTTAAAAGAACGTATAAAAAATACCCATATTGGGGTAATGAGCCTCGTATGTCCTCTGAAGAACTTCCCTGAAGTTCTCTGCAAAACTTCCCTGAAGTTCTCTGAAAGACTTTCCTGCAGTTCTCTGAAGAACTTTTCTGAACTTCTCTGAAAGACTTCCCTGAAAAACTTGCCAAAATCATCGCAGGAATTCCCTGAAGTAATGAGGGGTAATAAGCCTCTTATGTGCACTAGTGATAAACATTCATTAAATAGTTCCCAGGCAGAACAGTGCCACGCATTGAAATAATTCTGAACTAAGAAGTCGGCCGTCTGGAGGACCAACATTACTCGAACAAATTTCCTGAAAACAATGAATTCTTACATGAACTAGATATCAAAATACAGATATTAAAAATAGTTCACATGAACGCTAGCACCACTTAGCGGATGAATTCTGATCTAATGTGTGAACCATTCAAAAAGCTCTGACCCCTCGAATATCGTTTTTGAAGATGCCATCTTGCTATGTGTCAAAAATGTCGAGTTCCAGATTATACAGAAAGTTTAAGGAGTGTATCGAAAATAAGCTATCCATAAAGTTTCTTTCAAATTATGTTGAAAACCGATATTTTATTCATACAAAAAATTGATCCTTTATTGTACGAGGTTAAACTTGAACATAATGAAGACCGGATGAAATTTAAGTTATTCCTTCACGAATTTTCGAACTTCGGATCGAATGCTCTTCATCAAGTTCCGGACAAGTGTTGCATCGCATTTTTTGGACGCTTGAGCCCAAATTTTTTTGAACTTCTGCATGTTCCCAGCTGCCTTACCAGTCTTCTTGAAGACCCTCTTCACGATTGCCCAGTAACGTTCGATGGGTCGAAGCTGAGGGCAGTTTGTTGGATTGATATATTTCTCAACGAAATCTATACCCTTTTCCGCAAGCCAATTGAGAGTGGTTTTGGCATAGTGAGCCGACGCTAAATCCGGCCAAAACAGTGGAGGTGTACTATGCTTCTTATATAAACGCAACAATCTCTTCTGGAGACCCTCAGATCGATAGATTTCCGCATTTATAGTTCCGGTAGTGTAAAAAATGGTTGACTTCAAACCACAGGAACATATTGCTTGCCATACCAGTACCTTTCGACCGAATTTCTCCACTCGACCTGTCCGCATCGCTTACATCCTCCCCAACGACGGCAGTAAAGTATTGTGGAACTGGAAGGGTTTTGAGTCCTCCTTTACATAGGTCTCATCGTCCATCAAAATGCATGCATCCGGACGATGCAAAAGACGCGAATACAATTTCCGGGCCCTTGTTGCTGCTCGCTTCTTCTGTTCTGCACTTTGTTTCGAGATTTTCTGCTTCTTGTAGGTCTTCAGGTGGTTTCGCCTCTTGATACGCTGGATCATTCCGACACTCGTTCCTGCTTTTTTGGCCAAATCACGTATTGACATTGATTTGTTCTTCATGATTAGAAGCTCCAGTTTCGGGTTGGAAGAACCGGGTTTTCTGCCTCTTCCTGGTAGCTCATCCAAAGAATAGTGTTCCCCAAACTTATTAATGATGGTTTTAACACTCGCATGATGAATTCCAAACCGCTTCGCCAATTTTCGCATAGTAATACCCTTCTCACTTAGCCATGTGTCCAGAACCTTAATTTTCACTTCCTTTTCAATACGCGACATTTTGAAAACGCAGAATTTGAACCGCACAAACAAGTAAACAAGAGAAAGCTGACAGTCAAACGCACAGCATGCAGTGTTCAAAGCATAAAAAACCATCACAAATACATGCGTACAACGCAAATGTATGTGGATAGCTTATATTCGATACACTCCTTACATGCACACTAGCGCCAAGGAGTGAGATAAATCTGAACTGTTCAGTCGAGCGTCTGGAAGCTCATAACTTTACAACAAACTTGCCTGAAAACATCCACCACCACCAAGGAAACCACCACCAAGGGAATTCATGCATGTCGCTGGGTTTACTGTACTTTGCAGTTTTTGGCTAAAATATGCTGCCATTCAACGATCATAACTTTTTCTGGTGAAGTCGGATCGACATCGAAATGCTTCTGGAGCATTTACATTCAAGCTGAGGCAGTTGTTTGAGTAGTTCTCAAAATATATCAAAATTTGATGCTAAGCTAACGGAAACTGGCCTGGAGCTCACGGTCTCAAGACTTCGGATTTTTTCGACCAATGTTATATACTGTAATCCAGCATTTGTTAAGATCTTTAGTGTCAATTTTTTAATATGGAGAAGTTTTTGAATAGGTCATGTATTATGTTATATCAAGTGAGTGGCTGCGACTGAAGATCGTGGCATATTTTCCATTCTCATTTGATAATTAATTTCAACTACTATTCCATAAAAGACTGACAGTAAAGAATTATATATATTCAAAATAAGTTTAGTGCTATTATGATAAGATACTCTATTTATCTCAGACATAATCGAACCAGGCTCTTTGAGCACTAAAACTGCTTTCTTTGACTTATAGACTTTGATTCACACAAAAATAAAACAAATCAAATATCTCTTCATTAACAAATTATCTCTGTGGAAAGGGTTGATCAACCCTGCTTTTCAGCTATTCCAGGACTATTAAGATATTAATAAATATCCCATTTTAATTTTGTACTGACAATTCAATGGATGTCAGTTATATTTTATAAATACATATATTATAACGTTAACAAAAATAAATGAATTTTAACAGACACGTAAAGTTTCCCCCGGTTCAATTCCAAGCCAAAGGAAGCGTGAAGAACGAAATTGTTTGCAATCTTTCATGCGCCATACAACAATGTTTGCAATCTTTCATACAACAGGCTAGATTCAGGCATCGTTTGGCTTAAATTCACATGAAATTTCTTATGATTTTCTGCCAAATCTTGCATTCCCTTTATGTGCATTGGATAACGCTGTTTGCTAATCCTATTTTTAGCAAAACACCAGACGGAAATCCTAATTTGTATTGCTTACTGTTCATTTCCTGTAATAAAGGGTGTATTCGATAAAAATGGCACACAGAAAATCTTCTGTAACTTTTGAATCGCATGAGTAAAAAACCTAGAAATTTGAGTAGATCTTATCCATAGTGTATTATTTACATCTGCCAAGTTTCATAGTTATACATTCAGTAGTTCCAGTCATGTCGTCGAAACAAGAAATTGTCCGTGAGAAAATTTTGTGCACTCACAATCAAAATCCAGGGGCGTCCCACCGGTGGATTGCTAAAAGGCTTGGAATTTCAAATACAGCTGTGTCTCGTGTAATAAGAACCTTCAAGGAGCGTCTGAGTGTCCAAAGGAAGGAAGGGCGTGGTCGTAAAAGTGGTCCAATGGACAGTAAAATGGCCAGGAAAGTCGTACAACAATTCAAGAACCGTCCAAACATGTCAATTCGAGATGTCGCTAAAAAGTCTAAGGTGTCAGTCGGTTTTGTGCAGAAAACCATGAAGCGTGCTGGGTTACATGTTTACAAAGTGCAAAAAGCCCCAAACCGGAATGAAAAACAAAACATCACTGCGAAAACCCGCGCCCGGAAACTTTACACGAAGCTGCTCACCAAATCCGGTTGCATCGTGATGGATGACGAAACATACGTCAAGGCCGACTTCCGTCAACTTCTTGGGCAAGAATATTTCGTTGCCAAGTCGAAGTTCGATGTTCCGGAGGATGTTCGAAAGAAGAAACTATCGAAATTTGCAAAAAAGTTTATAATCTGGCAGGCGATTTGCGGATGTGGTGAAATAAGTGCTCACTTCATCACTTCCGGAACAATAAACGGTGCGATTTACACGGAAGAGTGCCTTAAGAAGCGTCTCTTGCCATTCATTAAGAAGCACAAAGGATCAACTCTGTTTTGGCCTGATCTAGCATCCTGCCACTACGCTCGAAACGTATTGGAGTGGTACCGAGCCAACGGAGTCAATTTTGTGCCAAAGGATATGAACCCACCAAATTCACCAGAACTTCGTCCAATTGAAAAATTCTGGGCAATTATGAAAACGAAACTTCGCAAACATCCCAAAACTATAAAAACAGAGCTAGAATTGAAGAAAATTTGGGTAAAAACAACAAAAACACTGGGAAAATCGGTTGTACAAAATTTGATGGGTGGAGTGAAAAGGAAGGTGCGGGCATTCGGGATGGGAGACGAAATTGAATAAAACAAATGTTGTAAATCAAAACTCATTAGTAGTTCTTCATTTCCTGAAAATTTCAAGAAAATCAGATGGCCGATAATCAGTTTAATTTTGATGAGTATATATGTGTGTGCCATTTTTATCGAATACACCCTTTAAGAGTGTTTTGTTTGAAGGAGACTCTGTCTCCTTTCCGTGGGTTTCGTGTAAGTGCTTCTACTTACGGGTCCACGCCACCGTTTTTGGCCCTTCATACAACGGAACAGTGAGGATTACAGGTATGTACAGTTTGATCTTGCCATTAGCAGGAACTGGACTCCATGGCAAGTTCTGCACTGGCGGTGGCTTACTATCACATCACATTACATCATAGGTCATGTATTATGTTTTATTTCCTATTCAAGAAGTGCATGATTTTCTTATGCAATTATTAATTATTTACATATTAGGTTAACCTATAAATTTTTCCGTAGTCTTTGGACAAACTGGCGATTTTAAAGTGATTGTTTGTTAAAATGCATTCTGGTTCACACAGCGAATAAATCATTAGATTATCGAGGGAAGACTGCAGAGAGCTCTTAGAGCAAAAAAAACTCACGAGGTATTATTATCGCTTTTGCTATACTTCTTGGCTTAGTGTATGGTCGCTCTCGGTGGAGTATGAGTATAAAATTGCTTCTTCATCTACACATTGCACAGTGCCTAATGGAAGTCAGTTGTAGATAAAGAAAGAAGTAATTTCCTATCGATTGTTTCGAGTGCACCGAAACTCAATTTCTCTTTTTTCGAAGATATGACACTCATTGGATTTTGCGATCGCTGCGCTAGGACGATGGCGGCGACGATGCGATGTGGGAGAGAATTGCATTTGCCACCGTCCCTAGTATGCTGTGGATGGGCTGAGGGAGGATCTGTTCCGGCATCCCATTCTCATCGGAAAACGCCTGGTGGAAATTTGAATATAGTGTTTTATTCAATTAAAGATATGCTTCGAATCGCTTCGGGCTTCCACTCTGTGCTGAGCTGGGGCAATATGCAAACGACGTTATCCATTCGATCGCGAAGTGCTATTGGATATTGAGAAAAGATTAATTTATTGAATTTAATTGAATTCATGAATCTCACAGTGCAATGGTATCGGATGGAAATCATTGTCTATTTTCACAACCATTTACTGTAACTGCTAGGAGGAATGATATGATTATGTCCCAGCATTTATTGCTTCAGGAAAATTGATTCATATCGTACAATTTGATTTCAAATTTATAATTGTTGAACAGAAGAATGCAAACTACATTTCAAAAATGTTGCTGCCTCGTAGTTAAAAAAAGATGAAGGCTACAATTTTTACACTAATTTGAAGTACAAACTACAAATATCTTTTTCAAACCCGAACATTTAAAAACACACATTTAAAGTTGATTTAATTTCATTTCGTTTATTTTAAAGTTATTTGATAATTGAGCTCAGAATTTTGATCCAGCTGTGAGATCACCAGACACAATTATATACCGCAGGCATCGGATGATGAAGACCTGCAGTTTTTGAGTATACTCCACTGATAGACACCATATCTCGTTAGCGTATAACAGCACACATATCTGGTTTGATCTCCATACATTTCGCAGATTCGTAAGAGCATCCCTAGCCTTCTACATGCGCCTACGTCGGTCTTATACCGCCTTTATACCATTCAGTATAACTTTGTTCAGAACCTCGAGAAAAATACGCAATAACATGATGACTAGCTAACTTTATCATACAGTCGAATTCCTTTTCTTAGAGACCTCAACCAGCCCAGCATCCAGATCTTGCAGAATAGTTGACAAAACAGTCATATGGATAGCATGGGGTCAGCTTTTAGTAACTATAGTATGCTGATATGCGATCAACTCTGGGAGCCTTATTGGATTTCATGCTTCGGATAGCTTCTTCGATCTCCTGCTGGGATGGGACCTCGGAATTGATGCGAGTGATGCGCCGAACCCTTGGCGGATCATACCGAGATGCTGATGGTTGGTTGGACGTCTCAACTTGAAGAAGTTGTTCAAAGTGCTCAAACCCACGTTTTAACAGATCAGTGGGGTCACTAAGTTACTGTTCAATCACCCAGAATCCACCGAGAATCCAAAACTTCTGGCGCAGGAATTGCGATCCTCCTTGCAGTAGTTTCAAGTGAAAGAAACTAGCCAGCAGAGTCGACAACGGGTGTTTGGCAGCGAGTATGTTGGGTAGTTGACGTGTTTCAGTGTGACATCGGTCGAGTGCTGGATTTGTGATACTCGGTTTGCTACAAAGGCCTTCCAATGGCTTAGAGGAGATTGTAGCCAATGGAGAACGGTAGTGGAGTCCGTCCAGACATAAGCAGAAGGTGAAATCTTCAGGGCAAAAGTCACCTACTCGAACAGCTGCGTTGACAGTCGGGCAACTCCAGCTGGGCGGTGAAATGTCGACTGGATAAGGGCGCCACCTTTGATTTTTTCATCAGTAACTGAACGGACACTCCGCCGCTAGTTTCGGCTCGTACGGCTCGTAAGCTCCGTAAACGGCGAAGTAATGGAGTTGGAGATTGACGGCATTCGGCATCAAAACACCATGAAGTGGGATATGAACTTCGCTCAACAAATGTAGAGTGAATCTTAGTGGGTTTGAGCTGTTTAGTGAATACCTGTAACTAGAAATTAGAAGAAAAATTAGTATCTTCCATTTGACTCCAACTACCTGCTATCTTCGACAAATCGCGTATTTCCACAATGTGCAGACTTCTTCAGTGTCTCGTACTAATAACTCGACTTGTAACGAGTTATTAGTACAAGACACTGAAGAAGTCTGCACATTGTAGACGAAATACGCGTATTAGTCGAAGATAAGCAAAGGTAGTTGGAATTAAATGGAAGATACTAATTTTTCTTCTAATTTCTAGTTAAATGTAGAGTGGTTATAAAACGCCGTCCATTCCTTCTGAAGCCCGGTTGGAAGCGCTGTATCCCACCCACAGGCTTCACCATTCTGCTTCAGTTCCCATAAACGCTGCCTGAAGAGTTTGCGGGACTACCATTGTGGGATCTACGAGACCGTGTAAGACATCACCTTTCGTTTCGAAAGCACTGCAGCCGGTGGTGATAGCTGGACTTTGAACCGAAGGTCGTCGGTTTTCGCCTCGCATACGAGACCCAACACACGGCTGCTTTTCCTGAAGATCATGCAGCAGTTGAACGGCTAATTCTTCCAGTGGAACACCTTGTAGAGCTTCCGGAACATTCGAAGCCCATTTCTAGATTAGGAAGCCAGCAGTCTTGAGCATCGACATTACTCGCTGTCTTTTTTAACTGCAGGCTCTACATCACTAGCGCCCGAAAGAAAATCGTCGACGTAGAAATCGGAAATGACTGAAATGTACTACAGCTGGAAACTTGTGTCCATTGTCACGTGCAATCTGCTGCAGAGTCCCCGTTGCAAGATACGGGGCCGACGCAGTACTGTTGGTCACCGTCTGCAGCTTGTAATTAGAAATAGGATCGTTGGGATTCGTCCGGAATCGAATTCGAAGGAATTTGCGATCTTCCGTAGAGTGAAGCATCTGCCAATACATTCTTTCTACGTCTGCAACCACAGCGACGCAGTAAATACGGGAAACGCAGCAACGATGGAGAGTAGATCCTCTTGAACTGGACTGCGCCAATCAAGAGTAGTGTCGTTCAATAAGTAACTGGAAGATGTCGCGCACGTACGCATCGATCTTTATGGTCAGTACCGATTCTTTGAAGACGACGTGGTGCGGTATGTAGCAGTGCGGTTGATCGGGAAAATCCGAATCGTTGAGCTTCCATGTGCCTTAACGGGGGTATTCGTCCATAAAACAATGGTACGCGTCCTTGGTGGCAGGATCACGTTAAAGACGCCGTTCGACATCAGAAAACGGTGATCTGCAATATCCCTGAACTCAAGACAATGCTGGATGGTTGGTTCGAGGAAGACTGGACGCTTACCTTCGAGAAGGGTCACGTGGCGGTATGGTACGTAGTGCTTTCACAGCGGTCGTAGCTAACGGATCATCTTTCGTAAGGTTGCGAAGACAAAGAGATGCCGGTTTAGCATATTTGGCTGCTAATATTTGACTGCTCTAGCTCTCGTCCGCGTCTGCCGGATGACCTCGATTGAAGCGCATACGCATCCTGGAAATGAGCATTGTGGTTCCCGAATTCCAGATCACGAAGCACTCGACCATCGCCTAAAAAATTAGTGGCATTGTCGCAATAGACGTGTTGTGCTGGCCCCTCGACTGTGTAGCGACGTAGACGCGATGAGTTCAATGCTTCTGTTGTTAGTTCGCTGACGAGCTCCAGGTTTGCAGCTTTTGTGGTCATACAGACGAAGACAACCACGTAACTTTTTGTTGGTGCAGTATTGCTGGCCGTTGGAGCATAGGATGGTCCCGAACGACTATGCAAACCAAATCACTGCTGATGACCAAATAAGCTGCACAAGGCCACGTGTCGCCTGCCGCATATGACGTAGGAATGCACGACATCTCGAACAAGTTCCGACCACTCAATGTCCAGAGTTGTCGACGAATAGTTACCAGCAACAGTTGCGGGTCAAAATGTAGCTGCTGTCGGTAAAATGAATAAGCTATCAACCAGGTTATCGGATGTTTGTGCGGTAGTACGAAAGGGGTTTGATCACTCGCTAACCTGCTGGCTTTAAAGCTCGGCTACCAACTCGCCTAAGTCCATCACAAAGCTCCAGGTTAAGACAACGTAGCTGTCACGTATGTAAAACGGTTCTTCTGGCATGAAGCGTGGTCATCTAAACAGGATGTGTTCGTTCTGGAACATGTGAAGCGACTCCGTCCAGTTGCCTTTTGCTTTTAAGGTAATCGATCCATACCTATATGGTTTACGAGAAAGAGATGAATGACGTTGATTTTTCCGGTCGGCGAGATTGCGGAAGTTGTTTGCGAAATCGTCGACACCCGAGCAACAGTGCGCGGTTTTATCGGGTTCTGAAGCATTCTTCAGGTCAAATCATGGAATGCAACCCTCGTAAAACCAAAAATGTTGACTTGGGCAGAGTGCACCAACCCGTAGAAACTGGAGAACGAGAATAACGATTAACAATTTCGCTTACTTGCCATTCGGAAATAGGAAGTGCTGTTCCATTTTTGATTTCAATGTTCAATCAGTCGGGAAAGATCTTCTGGTGGTTTCGGCAAGGAAAATCGGGGAGTGGTCCTTTCTTCCAAAAAAAAATTGTCTAAAAGTTTACTTACATCCATGCTGCATCTTTTTTCTGCTAAGATTATTGTGATTACTGACGATTATTTATGATCACTTATGATTATTCGTGATTTCTCATGATTACTCGTGATAACTTGATGATTACTTATGATTACTGGCGTGATTCTTGAGTTAATTCTCACTTAAATTGGACATTGTACTCAATAAAAAGGTGACTTATATGACTATTTAGGCTATCTTTATTCACAGTATTAATCAAACCGTCAAACCAAAACAAAATCTCAAGCAATTTCAGCACCAAATTTCTCTTGATTCCGGTTATTTTTAAGTTGCGTGTCAGTGATGGGTGATAAAGCTGAACAAAAGATGGTGCTAGTGTGCTAACGTCAAATATAAGGATTCAACTATGTGCACCAACCAAAAAACATTTGAATTGGTGTTTTAAGGCGAGTATGCAGCTCTCAAGCAATGACATCCAGGATAGGACAAGTAACGATCAAGAAATGCGTTTACTGTCGGAATTACTTACCTTGTATGCAGCTGAAAGGAAGTAAAACTTAGTAACGTTAGTAACGCCTGGGCATGTAATCTTAATGGGCTGTCACGTTTCGTCTTGCGGAATAATATTCTGTTCGATTATTTCGAAAGAAAAACTGACATTCTACCGCATACTTAGCAGTTGTCAAAATTATTTCGGTAGAAATGGCAAAAATTACGTCAGGTCTTTACTTGTCAGCTGCATACAGAGGCTTTAAGGTATGTAAGGAAACTGTAAGAGTTATGTCTTTTTGCCAGATGGCGCGAATGTGTTATTGACGATGAGTTGTAGTGCAAAATTATCAATGTGTTATGCCTGTTTGTTTGTAGATATCAATGTTAGTAAATAAATGGAGATGAGTTAACACAAAAATAAAAACATTTTCATAAAAATCTCACTTTGATGATAATTCTTGATGCTGCTGCGCAAAAAGTTTTACAGAAAAAATGCAATACTACCGATTTTAAAATGAGTTTAACTCCACAAGGGGACAAAAGGGGACAAATGATTTTGCTTAGGTCTTGAAGATGAAAGTTTTTACTTCCAGTTTACGTATTTCCATGTTTGCAAATATTTGCAAATAAGTGAGTAAGATATTTTTAAAAACTTTTTACTCTTCCACTTCTACAACTTTTTCCATACAATAACTAGCCACCATTTTGTATCTTCAAATGTGCATTTTATGCCCTTAAAGTCATCCTAACAAATTTTTTCATATTTGAGTTGAGTTTTTAAGTCCCAGTTTAAGAAAAAGTTAGAAAAACTGTTATAACGATACGTTGATGAGACTGAAGTTTAGTTTCTGCAGCAAAGTTTTCTTTTAAATTAAATTATCTGGAATTCTGTAGGGGTAACAATTCCTCTTAATCATAATGATAAAAAGTTAAAAATAAGTAAGATTAGTTGCCAACACTATTTACCAACCAAACCAAAAGGATAGATCTTATGTTTAGCATTAAATCTTTCATATACATCATTGGTCTTAAGTTAATGTTTTTCGAGTTATCGATTTTTGTCGTGAATTTGGCTAATCGTACTATAGTGCGTGGGTGGGAAAATTTCACATGGTTGACTATTTCTCAATAAATTGCAGTGCGTCTTTTGCAATTGACCACGATGCTATTCTTGTGCTTAGGATTTTTACATCAAACTTCTCTGAAATATTCAAGACACTACCAGCACGTGGATTTATATGCTCGCGGTCATTTCTAACCCGGAATTGAATCACGGACCATATTGACCCTCAATGGCCACCAGAAAGTCTTCTGGAGAAACCCGTAATGCGGATTATTTACTTTTTGCACCCAAATCATTCCTTCGATTGCTCAATATTTGTGATTTTACATGGTCAAGATTTTGTGTAGGTATGAAATAAACCAGTAACCAACCTTGTCATCTCGAAATGTCCTCCGGAGAAACCCGTAATAGGAACTATTCAATTTTGCACCAAAATTATGATTTCGGCGGCATGATCTTCTTGATTTTTCATGCCCAAGGTTGTTTCAGGTCTAAAATAAACCATTGGCCACTCGGATCATCGATGGCCCCCGGAATGTCCACACCGGAGAAACCCCTAACATGGGCTTTTCAATTTTTGTACCTAATTTTTGAAAAATTTGGGTTTTCCATGCTCTAGATATATTTAGAACGGTGTTCGGTTCCGGAACGTTTGATTGTATGTTTTCCGTTTTTTGACCATTATGCCATTTTTGACCCTAATCCCCTTTTCGCCATATACGCACCGTTTGCCTCTTATTCCCCTGTACCCCTTCCGACTGTTTGTCTTTTTTTTCTGATTACAGCCTCTTTGTTAATGTCTTTGTGCAATACCATTCCCCAATATCGAAACTAAATGTAAACAAGTAGTCTTATTCAGCCATCCCAGCAAATTTCTCCCCGCCCCTTTATAATGTTTTGTTCGTGTTGCACATTTTCGTAGCAGTGGGTTGAATATGTGTTAGAGGAAGCTACAAACGGAAATAAACAATTTAACAGCCTGGTCATCGGTGACTTCTGAAATGTCTTCCAGAGATACCCGTATTATAGAACAAATCCAAGTTCATATCAAAACTATTAGTTCGATGGCTCAACCTTCGTCATTATTCATGCTCATTACGATTTTATCACTGAAATGGATCAATAACCACCCTAGTCCTCTAGGTTCACCAGAAAGTCCCTCGAATAAACCCGTACTATGAGACAATTATTTTGTAACACCAAAACCTAGCGTTTGATAGCTCAATCTTCGTGATTCTTGAGTACATCCGTTTGCGCATTTACGTTTAAACTACCAAATAACCAGAATCACGTGAAATTTGGCGCGAAGTTGCCAGCGATTTAGTTTTTGATGGTTTGACATTTGGTTTCGACTAACACCGTGAATTAATGTAAATTACCCATGTAAATAATCCTTTTTCCAGGTAGCAATGTCCAATTTAAGGGTAGAAATCAAGAATCACGCAAGTAATCATAAGTAATAATCAAATAATCATGAGTAATCATGAGTAATCACAAATAATCATGAGTAACCATAAGTAATCATCAGTAATCACGATAATTTTTGTAATCACTGAGTAATCAAATATTCACACAAGTAATTATAAGTAATCATGAGTAATCATGAGTAATCACGAATAATCATGCGTAATCATAAGTAATCATCAGTATACACAATAATCTTTGTAATCACTGAGTAATCAGAGTAACTTTAGGGGAAGTGACAAGTAATCAATGCTGTTAAAAACCTCTTGATATATAGTGTCTGGAACTTGGTCTGAAGTAGTGTACTGTATATTGCGTCGGATGCGCAATATAGCGCATTACTTCCGATATTATATACATAACTTATAGAACAAGTGTAAAATCGAAAGTCATTTAATTCAGTTTCCAACTGTATACTGGTTTGATAATGGTTGATTACTTATGATTACTTATGATTACTAATGAGTTGTTATGATAGCTTATGATTACTTATGATTAATTATGATAACTTATAATTACTCCTGATTATTGTGATGACCTACGATTATATGATTACTTTGCGGAATTAAAAGTAATTTCTGATTACTTGTCACCACAAAACTTGTTGGAAACCCTTTGAGCTATGGTACTCCTTTGAGAGAGCTTGGAAAAAAATGTTGGCTTTTACAATGGATGACCCCAAAAGTCCAAGAGGGTCAAAGCAGCTGGACGTCTGTGATAGAATGATCCGCTTTGTGTATTGCTCACATTTGGAGTACTTCGGCATTTTGTAGATAAGTGAGTCAGTAGATGGTTCCCATAACAACCCAAGAGCCTTAACAGGAACTTCAGCACAAGGGGCAAGACAGCATTCTCGCGAGTAAGTTCTTTTTTTCAAAATTACTCAGGATGCATCAAATTTACACAGTCTATGATGTTCTTCTCCCTTTAAGAGTAAAGGGAATGTCAAAAATTGTCTGCGAAAACAAAAACAGACACCTTCACTCATATTTGATCATTAAACTCAAGCGTGCTTCAACTTGTATAATTTATAACTCAATTTAATGTATTCTGACAGCACTGTCTTGAATGTGATGGTGGTGACGTTGGCAACCTTGGCGACCAATTACAGCAGTATGTTTACTGTCTGGGAAAATTGTTTATTATCGTATCGTATCGTCAAAAACAAATTACCAAAAGTTCTAGGCCAGAAGGAGTCGCTGAGGTATTTTCATCAAGATTTGAGTTGCACATTGTCACAACCAAGAGGGTAAGTATTACCACTACGTTGATACGGTAAGCTTTCACGACACAACTTTTTTGTTTTGATAATGCAATTTCACTGTCAAAACCAAATTACACAAAGAGTAAGAATATTCAATATCACAATATGAATCCAGTGAATAAGAGATGCTCACGTTTGCTCAAAGTTACTCAGGATTGCTCAGTGTCTTGCCCCTTGCTTCAGCGTGAAACTCAATGAGTGATTGATTTCATGACACTCATCAGTATTTTTTGGTGAAACGAGGATATAAACTGTTCCAGAAAGTAAAAGCACACTTTCAATACGACAAAAAAGTCATGTTTTTTTTAGGTTTAATAATTTTATTTAGCAAATCATATTTGAATTTGTGTTTTATATGATATTTTACTCTCGTTTAATCAAAATATTTATTATTAACCAAGAAGTTTTTTGTAATCTAGTATCACAGACGTTTCATCGTCCATTATTATACACCTAGAATTTCTACACAATAACAAACCGTAGAGTTTGCGGGCCCGTGGTTTCCCGAACGCGGCCTATTTTGAGTTCCTTGTGGGTTTTTTTCTGCTTCCGGTATGTTTTTAGCCCAAGCCTTTCTTTGGCACGCATGACGTTACTCGACGAGGTCCCTAGTTTTTTCGCAACATCCCGAACGAAACTCGCTGTTTTTCGCATATAGGCATCCCTGATCTTTTTATCGATATCTAACAAGACCGGATTTCCGACCACTATTCGGCGCATCTTCAAACGTACACTGTTCTCTATATTTTTGAATCGCAGATCGTACCGTTCCGACGCTTACACCCTCTTCCTTGGCCAATTTTCTCAAGGAGAGTCCGCTCACAGTGCACCATTTGTACACGATACTTTTTCGTTGTTCCGGAGTAAGACCGCGCATTTTGATAGGTAACACAAAAACTGAGCACTTTTTTGATGCTATGTCATTCAGAAATGCCCAAACAAAAGGACGCAGTCAAAACACGTTGAAATATTTCATTATATTCAAAGTGACCGTTAAAATAAGGTGTGCTTATACTTTCTGGAACAGTCGTTATTATGTGCAGTTGCATCCCAGCACTCTTGAAGATTCCGGAGAAGTTGGTATCAGAGTTGCTTAAGCTTCTTAAGATCATTACAGCCTATCAGTAGATCATCCATATGCATGTCCTTGCGAATAACTGCCGCTGCTAAAGGATAGCGTTGTTGTTCTGCCGGGATTCAGGATTTATTCCTGAAAGCGGAAACCATACCCATCAATCGAACTCAACCACGCATACCAACAACATCATCCAATAGGAATAAAATCTCCCCAATCCGTTAGTTTTGTTAAAATCTTCGAATAGTAGCTACGGCCTAAAGAAGATTAGTTGATAATAAAAAAGCTGATTATGAGCTTTTAAACCGATCATCATGGTTTACCTCATGAAAATTAAAAGAACGATCGACCTGCGTAGTATTAAACTTGATGCTTTACTCTACAATGAAAAATTAAAATAAACGTACACAATCTAAATATTGTACATCTTGAAAAGATCAACCACGACGACGCTCATATAATTCATGTTCTCTATTTGTAATCTACCAATTCAATTCATGACGTCATAACGATGTCCAAGCTTAAAATCCATGATAAACCTCTAATCCATACTTTAAATCAACAATTCGATTGATAATGTTAACAAATTACACACCTATAGCAACGAATTGTCTTATTGCTGAAAAAATGAAGGTTCTGCTCATCTATTACCTTTATGACAATTTATTCTAAATTTCATTAATGTATGCATTCAAAATTCAAACCCATTTCTCGATCATATTCAGCACGGATACCGAGCCAAGTAGCAGCAAGCGCCGGCCGGAACAACTTTGTCGCATCACAGCAGCATGCAATTAAATAAACGTCCACTGCACAAAAGACACCTTCCGGAACAGGAAAAACATTCCAGAAAATGCACAATGCGAGCTTGAAAAATCATCTCAATTATGAGTGCAGCAGTGGCCGTTGGCAATGTTTTGGCTTACACAACCGCCCGACTGACCCGAAATGTGCACCAGAACTCACGGGAACAAAGAAGCATTTTTCTTACCAACCCTTTCCCACCCACCACCAGCATGCACCATTCGGCAACCAGCGTGGAACAAAGTGGACAAAAACACCACGGCAAAAATGCTAAAGTACCTTTGACCAACCAAAGAACACCGGATCAGGGCATGCATACATATGTACGAGCTCCTGCAGCTGCTTTTGATGCCAGTCGACGTCGTCGTCATTGTCGTTGTCCGGTCTGCCAGCAGGAGCAGTCATCCTATGCAATGTCCAACCGTGTTCTGTCTGCTTCTATTACAAATGACATCTGATTGCATTCTGGTGTTCCGGAAGAAAACTCCCCTACAGGTGAGCATGTGCTCCACTGTCACGGGTTCACTGTATCGCTCGGTTGCTAGTAAATAGGACCTAGTGATGCAAAGTCGAAATTGTCCAGAAGCGATTCTTATTGTTCTGCGAAATATTTGATACGCTATAATCGATCAGCTTGGACACGATGCCGCGAAAATGTTCGTGGGAAGTCGATTTCGGTAATTCGAAATGTGATCAACCCTATCGGATGTGATGTACGGAGCTATTGCGTGCTGTAGTCACATAATTTGCCTCGCGGTGTTGCTCTTTTGTTGCATCTCTGGTGTTGAATGAAGGAAGACCCAAGCAGTTACATGGTTAACATGGGAAAGGATTTCCGATATCGCGCTAACAATTACAGGAGAATTTGTGATCAAATGGATACTAAAAAGATGTAACATTTCGAGCTTTTCGTGTTGAAACGACCCTTAAGCAAGTGCTGAAAAGCCTTTAAATTTGAACACATGTGGATAATGGAGAAAACAATCTTACCGTTTACTATCTACTAGCGTTTTCCTACATCCCTCTGACAATATGTTCTTTGAGAATTTTCACAAAAAAATTTCTAATCAAACGTTTTTTCATTGATCAGTTGATAATATTTTCGCTTGATCAAACAGCTGCGAAGTCACAAGATAATTATCATTTTTTCAAACAGTTGTAAGGACGTGACCAGGTGCGCAGACACTTAATATTTTTGGCGAAACGATGAGTGGAAGTGAATAGGCTTATCTCGGTGACTCCACCCACGCTTTGTGCAAATGTTCTAGGCTATGCTATACCTGATTTTGGATGACATAAAACGAGAACTTTAAATCGTTTAAATTTCAACCTGCATAGTTTTGTTTGATGTGAGCTGATTGTGATTGTACTACTGAATGGAACATAAATTCATAAGGTTTTATCGGAACTGTGTAGGCTGGCAAACGATGCTGGAATATGAAATTCAAAAGAAATATACTCTAGACTTCGTAGGCTATTGATGACCTTTTCAGAAGGCTGCTGCTAAATTCCTAGACTGCCACTATTTCGACTACATTATAGTTGGCTTCTGGGTAGCCACCTTCGCATCATTAACGATGGAATGCTCTGCTTCAATCACGTCATTCATCGTTCCCCACACTTATAAAACATCTCCTTCCGATAATTGACCTGGACAGTCATATCATCGAATGGACAGCGCAGAGCTGCTACAATCTAGTTTTAATTTTCACATACTGCAAATCACTCACTACAGCAAGCGGACAGGAGCGAATAGGACCACACGGTGACCGGTGGACAGACAAACTGATTGGCACACAACGTGCCATAAATTGCTCGGATGTCAGAAGTCATCTATCACCGAAACCGCACCTCATGCCGCATCGCACCTGACCCAGCCAGCCGGAGGACGACACGGAATCGCTACTGAGCACCAGCCCAGTGGACAAAGATTTGTGATTTGCATCCAGAAATTGATTTCACTCTGTCAGTTGGGGTGACAAAAGTCCGAAAATAGCATATACTGCACCGCACTCTAATGTCCGATCCAGATACACATATTTGGGGAGCTTTCATGAAGTGCAAGATTTACCAACAGAACTGCATGACTGACCTTCAGCGGCCAGCCAGTACCGTAAAAATGGGTAGGTTTGGCAACCTACCAGGTTTAGAGCAACTTTTCCCTCGTCAACTAAGGGTGTACCATAAAAAAAAGTTTTTCTGTCTTAACTTTTTTATTTCAATTTCCAACGTAAAACTTTGTTTGGACAAGTTGTAGAACTTTTAAAGGCGTGTATTTTGATATATTAATTTTGCCGCTAGCTTTAACCAATCAATAGTTATTGAAGTTTTTCTTTTAAAACCATGCCAGATTCAAATGTAATTTTCTCAAGATACAGAAATAACATATCTCTAGTTTTCACATATGCTTAACAATATAAATTGTCTTTTTGAATGACGTCTTTAATTTTTTTTTGTAATTGCCCCAATCATAAAAATCAACATTTGAAAAGGGCATATTTTTTTAAGAAAAACTTCAATAACTACTGATTGGTTGAAGCTAGCGGCTAAATTTGTGCACCAAAGTACGCGTCTTTATAAGTTCTAAAACTCGTCCCAACACAACTTTACAGTGGGAATTGAAATAAAAAAGTTAGGGCAAAAAAAACTTTTTTTAATGGTACACCCTAAGTTGATGAGGGAAAATTGCTCTTAATCGGTCAATTTTTAAGCTATATAAAAATTTATATATGAAAATTCCATTAAACTTTCTGCGCTACAACTTTGCCCAAAAATGTAAGCGTCTATTTCTGCAAACAAAAAAGTTAGGTTTTGTATTTCCGTGAAAATGGGGACCACCCTAATTTTAATTAACATCACAAAATGGACCTGAGTGATACAAACCATGTTGTAGAACATCACTTTGATGTAAAGTTTCAAGTGTAGGCGCTGGGAGCATGTTTCCTCATGTTCGGAAATCTGGACCATAGTGCACTGTGTAGGGTTCAGGAATGGTTCGGATCACTATTAGAGAACTCGGGAATCGGTTTAATTACAGTTTTTTGTTGCACATTAATTCACCGTCCAAATTACACACCCGCACGGTCTGCACGCTCTCCGTCTTCCCCTCCACCGGGTTGCCAACACTTCGTGCTTTCTTTGAAAAGTACACAGTATATTTGTTGTCTCGACGAGGGTCCGACCTACAACCCCCTTTAACTTTAAACTAATACGGCAGAAAATCCTGGAATCTAACAGGCTCTCTACGTTCACGGCGCGTCTGGTGCCTTGGAATATGCCGCTCTTTGTTCCCAACCCCTCGACTAACGGTTCAGGTAAATCTTGGACATCCACTGGTTCCTCTGTATCCTGCTGTTGGTTTGACACTTCTTCGCTTGGTGATCGTGGGTTTGGCTTCTTCTCAGTCACTAAAGAATCTTCTGGCAGTTTCTTGAGATGCGCTATATTGCGACGGCATTCTTTGCCAGTGCTTATCGAACGCAATGTCGCATCAGCTCCTTTCAGTCGAATAACCGTATGCTCTTCTGGCGAATAATTAGTACTGAGTTTGGAATCCTTCCGAAATCTCTTAATTACCACTTTCGTACCAATCTCAATATCACTTTGCTGGGCACGTCGTTTTCTATCTGCGTAGTCTCTACCCTTCTCCTTTTGCAAACGGTCGTGATCCCTAGTCTCTTCATCGATGTGAACGTCACGAGGTACTTGCGGAAGTTTGCTGCGCATTCGCCTTCCAAACATCAAATCAAACGGAGATCGTCCAGTGGTGGGATGAGGAGTGGAGTGATACGATAAGATGTACTGATCAAGAGCTCTTCTCCAATCTTGACCAACTTCCTGGGCAATTTTCAACCGTTTCAAGATTGATCGGTTCTGCCTCTCCACCTCCCCATTTTGCTGTGGCCAATACGGTATAGTGTTGACCAACCTAACACCAATTTCTTCACAGAAACTTTGGAGTTCTTCGCAATTCGGTTGTGGTCCATTATCAGCACGCAATGTTATTGGTACACCGTATCGGCAGAACATCTTGGAAAGCTGTAAAATGGTATCTTTAGCAGTAGTGTGAGTCATTTTCGCAGACCTCAATGAAACGGCTATAATAATCTACGGCAACAAAAAGTGTTTGACCTTCAGGCAGTGGACCCAAAAGTCCACAGCAATGTCTTCCCAAGGTCCGTACGGTAAGTCCTTCCGAATCATCGGCTACGGTGGATCGGGTGCCGACACCAGAATGCATGATCGGCAGCTTTTGACAACATGCTCAACATCACTGTCCATTTTAGGCCACCACACTGCACTACGCAAATGAGCTTTCATCATGCGCATTCCAATGTGCCCTTCGTGAGCAACACGCAGCACACGATTACGTAGAGTCGATGGTATTACTATCCTGTCTGATCTTAATAGCACGTCATCACACCTGCACAGTTCGTTCGCCACTATGCGAAAAGATAATGGCAATTCGTCAGGTTTGTCCTGTTCAAGATATTCGAGAACCTCTCGTATTTCTGGGTCTAGTTGGGAGGCCTTTACGATCTCTGTCCAATTCAGGGCCGCCGTTGTAGCTGCATGCATAGCAACTTGCTGGATTGTTAGTTCCTCCGAAGGATCAAACGGAACTGCGGTAAGTGTTCCAAGTCGTGATAAAACATCTGCAGTGTTTTTCTCGCCAGGTATGTAAATAACCTTGTAATCGAACGATTGTATTCTAAGAACCCATCGTTCAATTCTAGCGCATGGTCTTGATCGAGTAGTGAAGAGATACTGTAAAGCCTTACAGTCCGTCAGTATGTCAAACTCATTCCCGTAGAGATAGGTGTAAAATCGCTCAACGGCCCATACTATTGCCAGCGCCTCCTTCTCGGTTTGGCAATACTTCTTCTCCGTTTCTGTGAGCGATTTAGAAGCACCACTTACGATTCTACTACGTCCCGATTCATCAGTCTGCAGGAGCAGCGCTCCTAGTCCGGTTGGGCTGGCGTCAGTCATAACCGCGGTACGATCTTCGATTTTGAAAAATCCTAACGATTTAACATTTGCCATTGCGGTTTTGATTTGCTCAAAAGATCGTTCGTGATCATCGTTCCAAATAAAAGTACAACCTGTCCTGGTAAGTGCCCGCAACGGTTCATCGAGAATCGCCAAATTGGGGATAAATTTGCTTAAATAGTTGGCAAGGCCTAAAAAGCTTCTAACCTCAGACTCATTTACAGGCCGACGAAAAGAAAGGATAGCCTCAATTTTTGAATTCGATGGAAGTATGCCGCCCGCAGAAATCTGATGACCAATGAATTCAATCTTCTGCGCGCGAAATACGCACTTTCCCCAGTTTAGTAGAACTGACCTGTTTTTGAAACGTTTAAGTACTTCACCCAATCGCTTATCGTGCTCCTCCAAATCTTTTCCCTCAACTACTACGTCATCCAGGTACCAATGTGTACCTTTACACCCAATGAGTACCTGGTCCATGACCTTTGAAATATCTCGGGTGCAGTGACTAAACCAAAAGGAAGTCGCTTAAAACGAAAAAGTCCTTTGTTCGTAATGAACGTTGTAACATCCCTTGATTCTGGAGCTAATTCAACCTAACAAAAACACATAATGTCTAGTTGATAAACCGTTTGAGTTGTTTATTATGAATCATTATCAATTACCTGCAAAAACGCGTCCTTAATATCGAGCTTACTCCAAATTGTGCCTTTTCCCAGCCTGGCCAGATACTCGTCGACAACGGGCATAGGATGACGTTCCCGCAGAACAGCCTGGTTTACACGTCGAAGATCTAGGCAAATTCTCGGTTCTCCATCTTTCTTCCCGACCACAACCAAAGGGGAAACCCAGGTAGCGGGACCGGTCTTGACTTCAATTATATCCGTCGCTAGCAGTCTCTCCAATTTCTTGTCCACCGCCGCCTCGAGTGGAATCGGAACACGTCTGACAGGTTGGAATACGGGTTTGATATCTGGATCGGTATGGATTTGCACCTGGACATCCTTGATCTTCGGAAACGGTTCAGTTGGCGAAGAAATATGGCTGATGTCTAATCCAACGCGCAGAATCCCCAATTCTTTGGATGTTTCATCTCCCAAAATACTCCGTTGACCACCAGCAACAACGTAGAATTTAGCTTGAACGACTTTCTGTCCAACTTTCACATATGCTGTAAATGATCCTAGAATTGTCAGCGGTTTGTCGTTCGCATAACCTTTCAGAATCCTATCGCTTCCTTTTACGCATTGCTGAACAACAATTTTCTCTTGCTTAAGGTATTCCCACGTGCTGTCAGGGATCAGATTGACATCAGAGCCAGAGTCCACAAGTAAATCGAGTCGAACACCACCTACTTCACACGGAATCACATTACAGTTGTTACCGGCATGGAACGTATAATAAGATTTCGCGGATGAATCAGCAGGAACATCTTCGGGAACGCGAACGGTTTCCTCCACGGTGCGTACCTTCTTTGTTGTCACTGGCTGCTTATTGAACTTGCGTGATCGGCAACATGATTCAAAATGACCCACATTCTTACAAGAGTGGCATACTTTTCCCCTAGCCGGACACGTTTCGCTAGTTGAAATGTGATCACGTCGAGCACAATTGTAGCATTTAACTCCATCCCTTTCAACGAATTTACGCTTGGCTCCAGTCGATGGCTGATAACTCTTCTTAGGAAATGAAACTTGTTCTCTGCCAACCCTGAAAGCCTGCTGTTCCGGTTCCACCGATGTATGTCTTCCTCCAAACCCTTTCACTTGATGGTCAATCCCTTCTAAAGTGATGCCCAAAGACTCAATTTCCGCCAGCGACCTATCCTGCTGCAATATTCTCCGCCGAAGTTCTTGAGATTGGCACCCCTCAATGACCGTGTCGATCAGGAAAATCTCCGTCAATACATCCTTCACATCTCCTGGGTACTTGTCAAATCCACAGTCGGACACCTGTTGCCGCAAGCGCAGAATGAAGTCAGCGAAACGTTCCCCTTCTTTCTGTTTAATCTGACGTAATTTGTAGCGTTCTAGACAATCCTGGCGATATGGCTGAAAGAACGCATCCAGAGCATTTATCGCCACATCGTACCACTGTTTTTCAAGTGACACTAACGGGAAGTTCTCTCGGTCTGGTAGGTTCTGGAACACATGTTGAAGTTGCGGACCACCCAAGTGCAACAGCTTTGCCCTTCGTTGTTTTTGATCGTAAATTCCGTATGCATCGAAGTAGCACTCCAATGCACCCTTCCACGATTTCCATTCTTTGAACAATTTCTGCTTCTCGATCTCAACACAGCGAAATTGCGGGAGTGGACGAGCGTCTTCCATCTGAAATAAACCGTAAACACAATCCCAAACTAAAAATAAAACAACCTTCCGTCGATGATTTATTTATTGCAAACACAAGCACCCGGTAGCTGTTTCTGCTACCCTCCTGTATAAAACAAGTACGCACAATTTTCATTCATTATCACATTGCTCTTCTATGCACCCGTGAATGATCATTCACCTCCTGTTCCACGAACAGGTACGACCCAGTACCCGGAAGAAAAACATTGCCTTTCTCCCCTCTTGTTCTACCAACAAGCACGTACGCTGCGGCACACGGGAACAAAAAAAAATCCAGTTTCCCACCTGTTCCAGCAACAGGTACGTCCGTATACACAATCATACTGCAGCATTGTCGATAAATATTGAAAGTAAATACACCCCGAATAGATCCTTTTCGATCACCACTCTCAGCTCTCCATCATCAATCATCATCAGTGACCGTTTGACTCAACTCAGTCCACTAATACAATCAAGTCACGTATTGCACACAGCGAGCCGTCGGCTCGGAGGTATCTGTGCAAAATTTCTATCAATGGCCGCTTTTCAGCAAAACTGAAGCCGATTTCCACCTCAGTTTTCGATCGATTTTGATAAAATATACAATTCTTACCTTCAATCCGCAAGCTTGTCGCCAATTTGTAGGGTTCAGGAATGGTTCGGATCACTATTAGAGAACTCCGGGAATCGGTTTAATTACAGTTTTTTGTTGCACATTAATTCACCGTCCAAATTACACACCCGCACGGTCTGCACGCTCTCCGTCTTCCCCTCCACCGGGTTGCCAACACTTCGAGCTTTCTTTGAAAAGTACACAGTATATTTGTTGTCTCGACGAGGGGTCCGACCCTACACACTGGTTATGTAATTATATGAAGGTTCAAATTTGTTCTTGATGTTCAAGGACTACATAATACAGAAAAACTATTTGATCCGAGCGTAAGTTTGCATTAGGAACGAAAAGAAATTATTTGTATTGATATTTTTTCTTTAAATAACAGTAAATTTACTTTGTTTTGATGTGATAAATCTATTTATACGTTAATCCGTTACCGAGATACAGATGATTTTATTATTCCGGATTCTGAATGATCATAGCTTTACAACTTCATGTTTCATATCGTCAGCATAGGGTACCTGTTCCTTCCTGTTGCCTCCTGTCACCTATCGCTATTGCTCAGCCGTATTGAAACTGAATGATTGGATTGTTTTACATGACTAGTGTCTATGTGAAACTATTCATGAACCGAATTTGGTTCTGTACGTTTGATTAATAGCGATTTGTGACGGGAATTGGGCCTGCCTCCTCTATGGATTCAATCAGATGTTACAAAATCAGCAGTGGGGTTACAAAACAGTATTGGGTTTTAAGCAATATTTTATGTCACTGATGCACCCTTCTGGTGTAAAGGGTCACTAATAAACAAAATAAAAGTAATGAGCCAATAAGAGAAGTTTGTGGCACCTAGTAAATTACCGGTAAATTTGATTGCTTTTCTATTGTCGTTGTCAAATCACATTGAAGTATTCTAAATCATACCAACGTGCTTATAAATGAGTAAAAAAAGTAAACATAGAAAGCTAAGTCAATTGGATCCGTTTTAGCTGATTCTGGAAGCTCACGAACTCGATTACTACCCTGGTTTTAGAAATTACATAAATCGGGTAAATTCAGTAAATAGCACGCTAATAGACTTCGTGAGTTTCCAAAATCAAAGAAAAACTGATCCAATCCATTGGCGTAACGTGATCGAGCGAAAAGGGGGCCCAACCCGGTTGTTATCCAGACAGTTAAGGAAGTGAATGCTTATTCACTTTTCCGGCTCCATAGATAGTAAATGTGATATTGACATGGTTTCCTTTGATAGCTACTTTGTCAATATCTTCAACGAAAAGCCGTATTTGTCTCCTCCTGAAGGGTTCCCTCGGAGTATCTGAGTTTTTCCGGAATGGGCAATATAGTCATTTGTCCATTTAATGACAAGCAGTAGATCTTTTACAAAAAATCATGAAATTTGAGCCGTCACAGTGCATAAAAGGTTCCTCGGGCCATCTGGGTTGTTCCAAAATGGCGAATATGTTCATTGATCCATTTCAAGGCTGAACGTATACTACTCAACAAAAATCATGAAGTTTGAGTCGTTGAAAATCTGTATTTGTACCCTCCTAAATGGTTCTTCTAGAGCATCCGAATTGTTCAAGAATCGCCAATATGGTCATTGATCCGTTTCAAAACTAGTAGTAGACTACTCAACAAAAATTATGAAGTTTGAGCCGTTGAAATGCATGTTTCGGCAAGAATCTATATTTATCCCTTCTTAAACGGTTCCCCCATAGTTTTTGTCCCTTCTAAAAGGATCTTTCGGTGCATCCGAGTTGTTTCAAAAAGACCTATATGGTGATCGATCGATTTCAAGGCTAGAAAAAAGACTACTCAACAAAAATCATGAAGTTTGAGTCGTCGAAAGGCGTGTTACGTCAAAAATATGTATTTGTCCTCTCCCTAAAGGTTGCCTCTGGGCATCCGGACTGTCCCGGAATAGCTAATACATTTATTGGGCCATTTTTAGGCTAGAAGTAGACTACTTATAAATAAATCATAAAATTTGAGCATCCGAAAGGCGTGTTTCGGTGAAAATTCGTGTTTATCCCCTGCTAAAGTATACCCCCGGGGCATCCAGATTGTCTCGAGATGTCCAATATGGTCAATGGTTCAATGGTCAATGGTCAGGCTATAAGTAGACTATTCTTGAAAAATCATGAAATTTGAGCCGTCGAAAAGCATGTTCCGATGAAAATCTGTATCTGTCACCACCTCACGGATCGGGCTAAATATGCCCTCTGCACAGATTCCTTGTAGCCAATCAGGTCGAAAAAAACAGTACTAACCAGAAACTGAAAGTTGGGACTCTAATAAGTATTTTGACTGCAAAGGCTTTCAAATTTAGTTAGATATATTTTCCACCATATGAGTTTGAAAGCTAGGACAATATGACTCGAAACATCTTATTCGTACCTTGTTTTGATCGGCCGTCCAGAAATGTCAAAAAAAGTAAATTCGATTTTTCATGGGTTTACCTTCACCCGCACTGACAAAACTACCCATGCAGCATCAATCATAGTAACCCATGAGCCAGCAGACAAAATTTGACAGCTCTATCAGTCGAACTCTAACAGTGATGGCAAAGTACCTGGCGAACATGAACTTACAAGGTCAGCAAGCAGAAGTCGCGTCCACTGGTTTCGGAGCTGCAGGCAATGACGCAGCGGCAGCGGCTGAATAAGATGGTCAACTCGATTTTCCCGGCGAATCGCGACGTGGTGGTGGTGATGGAAGACGAGACCTATCTCACCCTGGATGGCAACGACTGGCTGTGAGCTCCGAGGTGAAGTTCATTTCACACACCAAGTTACCCAAGAAGGTGCTGCTGTGGCTGACAATCAGCGAGAAGGGGATGTCAAAGCCGCTCTTCTTTCGCTCCGGACTGGCCGTGAACGGGTAAATTTATAGTACGAAGTGCCTGACGGAAGTTGCGTCGTTCATCAAGAAATACCATAAGGGTAAAGACGGGGTGTTCTGGCCGAATCTGGCGTCAGCCCACTACTCGAAGCGATCTTTGGAGGAAATGGAGCGTCTGATTATCGATGTGGTACCCAAGTCGGCGAACCCGCGCATCGTCCGCCAGCTGCGTCCCATCGAGAATTTCTGGGCCAACCTGAAGCGTTGCGAAACTGAGAAGGAACAGGTAAATAAAACGAAGAAAGAACTCAAAAACATGCCTAGACGCATGTGTTCGTCCGGCATGACGAATGTTCCGGTTAACTGCCGGATGGCCGCTCGCAAGGGCGTATGCATCCGAAAAAAAGTTTTTCTGCCATTTCTTGTCCTTTATCATCCCGATGATGTTTTATGTAGACATTGTATGACTTGAACCCACATAACACTTTAATATCCTGCACAGTTGACAAAGCTGCAGCTCCTTAATTAGCAACATCTTTGGTCGACAAATTAGGCTTCTTGTGTACACCTTTAACACATCTTTTTCGACTTGTTTTATGCCTGTCCCCTTTCTAAGCTGCTCAGTTGGTTTTCTTTGGACTCTCTTTATCTGAAAGAAAATGTTGATCACATTTGAGACAGTTTCTGAAACACACCAACCAAATTCGCGAACGTTTACAGAGATTTAATTATCGATTTTCTAGCCATTTATGCAAAATAAGATTTCACACTTCCTGTTGACGCTGTTTTGAAGATTGTAAGTTCAAAGTAAACAACATTTGTACCGTTGCTAAGATAAATGTCTCAACTGACAGCAAAAACATACACTGGTAGAAAATTGTTCGTTAAGCCCAGTATGCAGCTGACAAGTAAAGACCTGAAGTAATTTATGCCATTTCTACCGAGGTAATTTTGACAACTGCTCCAGCATGTTCAGTTTTCCTTGCGTAATAATCGTGCGTAAAGTGACAGCCCCATTTAGATTACATGGGCAGGCGTTACTAACGTTACGAAGTTTGCCTTCCTTTTGCAAAGGAAGTAGCATACAAGTGCGGAATAATTTCCTTTCGATTATTACGCAAGGAAAACTTATATTTCACCCATGCTGGAGCAGATGTCAAAAATACTTCGGTAGAAATGGCAAAAATTACTTCAGGCCTTTACTTGTCAGCTGCATACTAGGCTTAACTCGGAATAATGATTTGACATAAAGGGCGAACACGAAATTATTGCGACACCGAAAATGTCATGCCAATTTTCTTATAATGTTTAGAATCAAACCAAAATTTTAGGGTAGTTTAATACATATATTTACTTCAAAAATCAAAAGAAAAGTTAATCGATGGAGCCTTGAGTGTAAAATTGAACGCATTTTCGCTTGATGCTCTCCATCAAAGTTTTCACAGTGTCATCCGGTACCAGTTTCTCAGTTTTTTTTTCCATTTTCTTAACATGTCCTTCTCTAACTAGAAATTAGAAGAAGAATTAGTATCTTCCATTTAATTCCAACTACCTTTGCTTATCTTCGACAGATACGCGTATTTCGTCTACAATGTGCAGACTTCTTCAGTGTCTCGTACTAATAACTCGACTGTCGAGTACGAATGCGCGTATCTGTCGAAGATAAGCAAAGGTAGTTGGAATTAAATGGAAGATACTAATTCTTCTTCTAATTTCTAGTTACAGGTATTCCACTAAACAGCTCAAACCCTCTAGGATTCATGTCCTTCTCGTTTTTGACTGTCTTCTTGCTCTTCCGAAGTTCCCGCTTCATCATTGCCCAGTACTGCTCCACCGGGCGCAGCTCCGGACAGTTTGGCAGATTCATGTCCTTTGGAACAAAATGGACAGAATTGGCCTCACACCACTCCAGGACACTTTTAGAATAGTGGCATGATGCCAAATCTGGCCAAAATAGCGGAGCTTCGTCGTGCTGCTGCAAGAACGGCAAAAGGCGCTTCTCGGGGCACTCAGATTTGTAGATCTCGCCATTTACTGTGCCCTTTGTCACGAAAGGCTTATTCCTCAGTCCGCAAGAGCAGATGGCCTGCCAAATGAGATATTTGGAGGCGAAGTTCGACATTTTCTTCTTCTTAAATTTGTCGTCCACATAGAACTTGCTCTTGCCGGTGAAAAACTCCAACCCCGGAATTTGCTTAAAATCGGCTTTTATATACGTTTCGTCGTCCATCACACAGCAGCCATATTTTGTCAGCATCTTCTCGTAGAGCTTCCGTGCCCGAGTTTTAGCCGTCGATTGTTGCCGCTCATCGCGGTTAGGGAAGTTCTGTACCTTGTATGTATGTAGTCCAGCTCTCTTCTTTGCATTCTGGCCGTAGCTCTGCGACATGCCGACCTTTTTAGCCAAATCACGGCTTGAGACGTTGGGATTTGCTTTAATCATCCGCTTCACCTTTCCCTCCGTCTTTTTGTTCTCCGGTCCCGGTTTTCTTCCAGCTCCTTTGCCGTGGTCCAACGTCAGCCGCTCCTGAAACCGCTTCAACACTCTGGAGACGGTTGAATGGTGAATGTTCAACATTTTTCCCAACTGCCGGTGCGACAGGTCAGGAAATTCCAGGAGTTTGGAAAGAATGTGTTCTCTCGACTCGCGTTGGTTCACCTCCATTTTCGTTGAATCGACAAACACGACTTCGAGTTTGACAGCATGTAAACAATACACATCAATGAGAAAGTGTGCAAAATTTGGTTGAGTTTTACCCAATGGTAAAAAAGTTATGCCCTGTTGAATGTGTCGCAATAATTTCGTGTTCGCCCTTTAGTTAGAAACTAATACAAACACGCTTTTAAGTAGACTTAGAATACTCATTACTCACCGACTTGTTCGAAACTCCTGGTGATCAAAAGTACCCGCATTATCAACTCGGTTCTACGGTACCTACTTACCTATACTGCGAACGGAACGAGCTGTGGCTCGTGGTTTTGATAAATTGACTCAATTCTGCTGCAGCATCCATGCAGTGTAGAGCACTGGGTTCGGGTAGTGCAAACTAGCGTGTGTAAACTGGTGCTTGCAAGAACCACAACGCGATGACGGGCGGCAAACGTAGTGGTATTCATACAGGGTGGGAATGAATTGCATCTAATAAATTCGAGGAACATAATTCTTCATTGCTGTGCATAAACATTTGCACTGAATTCCCTGACAATGTTTGTGATTAATTGTATAGTTTCTTATAAAAACAAACAAACAACTCACTTCATGGGAAAAGTTAGAAAGCTTGAAAAATTTCACGAGAAAATGTTGACTTCCCTGGATGCATAAGTTAATGCTTCTAACGCTATAAGGTCTAGCTTCCTATTAATGGAAGAATTGAGTTGATATTTTGGAATATTATTCCCGATTTCAATTGAAATTTAACCGTCTATTCAATTCAGAAATGTCCATGCATAACTCTCAAAATAACCGCTCGAAATCCTTGAGCAGCACGAAACAAACACTAAAGGGTGATACGGTCAAAATTTGGTCAAGGGAAAACGCGTGTAAATCGGTGAAATCGTTTATTTAAAAAATCAAATTAAATTTCTTTTTCAAGTTCAATTAGTATAAAATTCAGGAAAAATATTCAGTTAGGCTTCAGCTTTTCCAAATCCGAATTGCCGGGCCTTACGCTTGACCCCTGCCATCAGATTTTGTACAGCCACCTTGTCCACCTTCTTCGCCGCAGAAAGCCAGTTTGCCTTGAACTGCTGCTCGTCCTTAGCAGTTTTTTTGGTCTTCTTTAGGTTCCGCTTGACAATAGCCCAGTATTTCTCAATTGGGCGGAGCTCTGGCGTGTTGGAAAGGTTCTTGTCCTTGGGAACCACCTGCACGTTGTTGGCGGCGTACCACTCCATGGCCTTTTTACCGTAATGGCAAGATGCCAAATCCGGCCAAAACAGTACGGAACAACCGTGTTTCTTCAGGAAAGGCAGCAGACGTTTATTCAAACACTCTTTCACGTAAATTTCTTGGTTGACAGTCCCGGAAGCTATGAAAATGCTGCTTTTCAAGCCACAGGTACAGATGGCTTGCCAAACCAGATATTTCTTTGCGAACTTTGACAGTTTCGTGTGCTTGAAAATATCTGCTACCTTTCCCCTTCCTTTTGCCGTATAAAACTCCTGTCCCGGAAGCTGCTTGTAGTCGGCTTTGACGTAGGTTTCGTCGTCCATTACCACGCAGTCAAACTTCGTCAGCATCGTCGTGTACAGCCTCCGGGATCGCGCTTTGGCCGTCGTATTTTGTTTATCATCGCGATTTGGAGTCACTGCCTTCTTGTAAGTCGATAGTCCGGCTCGTTTTTTGGCTCGATGCACGGTTGTAGACGATACACCCAGCTTATTTGCGGCATCTCGGAGAGATAGGTTAGGGTTTCGCTTGAAACTACCGGCAACTCTTTTTGTCGTCTCAGCGGCTTCCGGTTTTCGATTTCCCCCCGATCCAGACTTCCTGGCTGTCGACAAACGTTCCCCAAACACTTTAATTACATTTGTAACGGTTGATTTGGCAACTTTTAGCGATTTTGCCAACTTTGCGTGCGAGTAGCTCGGATTTTCGCGATGCGCGAGCAAAATTTTGATACGCTGCTCTTCTTGCTTGGACGGCATTTTGACAACTGAAGAGTGTATTCCAAAATCAAAATAGGAGCAACATTCTACACACACACACCTTCAAAATGAGGGGTGTTCAGGTTTTTTAAATGCAAAATTGAAAGAAATACGTCAAGTTGATATTGACCAAATTTTGACCGTATCGCCCTTTACATTATCAAACCATCCATTCAAAGTCGGCATCAACTGGTTTATTACCATTACTAAGGTTCTCTAATTACATCTGATTCCCATTAATGTGTGCTTAATAATCGCTATCGCATCTAAAATCTAAAACAACCCCCGCGATTATCGGCTGGTATATAATCTTCCCATTCCTCTCATAACTATGGGCAGCAGCGCCGTGAGATTTCATCGAATTTGCCAACCCAATTCCATCAGAGAGCAATCAATCGAAAAGAAAATCCCCAGCATTCTAATGGGATATGACGACGAATTAACATTCCCTGCGGCCGGGTGTCCTTTCACTGGGAATTGATTATTGTTAAAAATATTCCGATTTTAGTCCGACCGTTAGGCCAATAGCTTTCAGTCAATGTTCGCACAACTATTTAGTCCAGAGTAGTCCGGTGGACGGAAACTAATCATAATTTGGTTCCTATCAATCACATTTCATTTGCCGCAAACAGTACCCAGGAGTATGCCGCAAATTATTCTGCCCTTGCAGGGCCTACTGCTTCATCTCGGCAAGCGCTTCTGGTCAACCAAACCAAACTTCCTGCAAACGTCTGCATGAAGGTACCTACCGCTTCCTCTTTTGGGTGGTTCGGTTTGTTGTGTGTTTCCGTGTAGATTAGTGGCACAATATTGTGACGCCATTGTTGCCCGTGGGAATCATACGGTATGGGAATAGTCTGAAAAGCAAATGTTTGCGTAGGTTTTTGGAGCTTAGGCTAGCTCGCGTTGGTCCCTAAACTGAAAGCGAGCGGCTTATCCGGCTAGCCGAACCTCGGTAGAACATTTTAAAATAGTGCTTCTGGGAATTTCGACCAGCCGCTGTTGGTGGCTTTAAAAAGAGGGCCTAAATTGAAGACGGGTGAAGAGAGAGAGTTAACCTGGTTTTGGAAAACAACCAAATTGTTTAGGCCAGGCAGGGTGGGAATTTAATAAATATGTTCACGTACCGTAAATGCAATTTGAACGTTTGACGGTGACTTTGTTTGCACAGAACCTGCAACAACTAAATTACCCTGTTGGCCAACATGGATGAAGAGATAAATTCCAGGAAAATCTTTCCCAGCAGGAGTGAGTTTCTATGTTTGGGGCATAATCGTGGATATTGTGGGAGTGGGTTGTTCAAGATAAAGCAGAGACGTGTAATCAGCTCTAATATTATGATATTGGCGATGAACCACGCGTGGTGATAAATCAATATACCTCGCACGCCCAATCAATTTAAATCTCACTCCTGGATAGATTAACCTATCTCGTTCTGGTCGATGGAAAAACTAGTAGAGTGGGTGCTGTGCTTTGTTTTACCATTTATCTGATTTTGAAATGTATTTATTTCGACAAGTAAATATAGAGTACATACGAAGATGTCGAAAAGGTGTATAAAAGTTAATTTCAGAGAGTAGTTGTGATGATTCCATACGATGAGAAATAATGTCATTGATGATGAAAATCGTTGAATGGATGATGAGACTTACGTCGAGGCGGACTTCCGCCGGCAGCTTCCGGGACTACTGTTCTTCACCGCCCAGCACAAGTTTGATGTTCCGGAGGAAGTAAGGAAGCAGAAACTTTCAAAGTTTGCCAAGAAATACATGATTTGGCATGCGATCTGCTCATGTGTCAGAAGAAGTGCGCCTTTCGGGACTACCGGGACTGCAAGCGGAACGATCTACCTCAAGGAGTGTCGACAGAAGCTTCTGCTTCCTCTATTGAAGCAACACGAGCACCCTACGACCTTCTGGCTGGATCTAGCTTCGTGCCACTATTGAAATTCGGAGTAGTACGAAGTAATGATATGAAGTTTGAAAAGGATCGGTCGACTAGGTAATTTTCTACAGCGTTTTTTCCGTGATGCAATTTGATGTGGGACTGTGTAGAAGGTTTGAAGCTTTAGCAAAAAATTACCGCAAGGGCTTTTGGAAGCTTTTTTGAGCGATGTTATATCGTGATTCCGACCACCTAGAAAGCTTGAAAGCGAAGTTGTTCAAAAGATTAGGGTCTTCCGGAGAGTGTAGAGTATGGTTAAATTCGATCACTGCGTGGCGGTAGTGTGTTTAGAAAAATAAGCATTTTTGACAATTTAAATATGGTAATTCCGACCACCTATAAAGCTCGAACCTTCGGGAAAGTTGTTCATGAGGTCAAGGAGGTTTGAAATGTGAAGAGTGTGGCTTGAAATTCGATCACTACATAGCGCTAGTGGTCGTGGAAAATATAACATTTTTGAACGAGTTTATTTAGTAATCCAGATCATCTACAGAATTCGAACTTTGAGCAAAGTTTTGCAGGAAGTCAGAAGGTCCGGAAGTTCTTGACCTTTTGAACAACTATGCTGAACATTGACACTTTTTTTACTAATTTTATACACACAGAAACAAATAATGAATTTTAACAGGTGCGTAAAATTTCCCCTCGTTCAATTCCAAGCCTAAGGAAGCGTAAACAACGTAATAGTTTGCAATCTTTCATACGCCATACAACAATGTTTACAATCTTTCATGCAACAGGGCGACTTATATTTATATGAAATATTCCATTGTTTTTTGCTAAACCTAGCATTCCCTTTATGTGCATTAGATAACGCAGAAAATTCTTATCCGTGCAGCTATCGCACGAGGCAAAACAGTCAAATATCGATTCATTTCAAATTTTCAACTCATTTGAATTGCTTCTAATCTAATTTATAAATTGATAATATTTTTGTAATTATTAGAAGAGAATTTTTCAAATAGAATCAAATTATGAACCGCAGATACTGTACACAGATAAAAGGAAATATTGAATTTTCTGCGTTATCTAATGCACATAAAAAGAATGCTAGATATGGCAGAAATAAATGGGATATATAATGAAAACTTAAGACAGGTAACGCCTGAATCTAGCCTGTTGAATGAAAGATTGCAAACATTGTTGTATGGCGCATGAAAAATTGCAGACAAATTCGTAAACGAGAGGAAATTTTACGCGCTTCTTAAAAAAAAAATTTCTGTGTAGGATAATTAAGATGTTTCTATTTGTTGGAATTTAAATTTTGGATCCCACGAAATACCCACTGTTGACGTTTATGACAGCATTACAAATTGTTGCCATCCGTTCGATCAGCTTTCTCGAAATATGATTCGTAATATCCTTCCAAGCATTTTTCTTGTGTTACGGCCCATCTCGTCCCAAAATAATTCAATGGGATCCAGTTCTGGCAATTGGACGGGCCAATCCAAGTAACGTTGCTAAAACCATCCAGCTTTATTAAGTTTTATTAAAGTTTTATGAAAGCCACTAGAAATCAATTTGGTTTTATTCTGGCAGTAAGAGGTGCCAATAGGTTTCAAATTTTAGTCAGGTTTATGAGAACCTACACAGCTTCTTACCAACGATCTTAAGATCTTGTCTTCTAAAATTCCTTTTCTCCTATCAAAGGTTTTATTTTGACTTTATGAACTCGTAAAATTCTGTTTTGAAATGCCTTTTTAGAACTCTTTACCTTACCTTACCAATCAGACTAAGGCCGGCGTGGCCTCTGCTGTCACTCGCCAGCCTCGCTGTCTGCGGAGGGTCCGCAGGTCGCCTTCTACTTGATCGATCCTCCTTGCTCGTTGCGCCTCTTCTTCTTGTAACTGTCGGTTCGTTTTCGAGATCCATTTTCACAAGGCTGTCGTTCGACATTCTTACGACATGCCCAGCCCATCGTAGTCGACCGAATTTCGCTATGTGTACGATGGGAGGTTCTCCCAGCAACTGATGCAATTCGTGGTTCATTCGCCTCCTCCACGTTCCGTCTTCCATCTGCACTCCACCGTAGATGGTACGCAGCACCTTCCATTCAGAGACTCCAAGGGCGCGTTGGTTCTCCACTAGTAATGTCCATGTTTCGTGGCCGTAGAGAACTACCGGTCTAATTAATGTCTTGTAGATGGTCAACTTTGTGGTTCGGCGAACTTCGTTCGATCTTAGCGTCCTTCGGAGTCCAAAGTAGGCACGATTGCCAGCCATAATGTGCCTTTTTAATTCTCTGCTGGTGTCGTTATCGGCGGTCACCAATGAGCCCAGATACACAAATTCGTCTACTACGTCGATTTCATCACCGTCGATCTGAACTCGTGCTAGGAGGCTAACATTGTCCTCTCGTGAGCCTCTTCCCTTCATGTTTTTTGTTTTCAACGCATTAATCACAAGCCTAACCCTACCAGCTACAGCCTTAAGTCTGATGTACGTTTCCACGCCATCGTTTAAAAGTTACGTGCTACGATATTAACGTCGTCACCGAAGCCAAATAATTGGACAGACTTCCTGAAGATCGTGCCACTCGTGTCTATCCCAGCTCTTCGAATCACACCCTCCAGTGCAATGTTAAACAACAAACACGACAATCCATCACCTTGCCGTAACCCTATCCGAGATTCGAAGGGACTCGAGAGCGTCCCTGATACTCGGACAACACACATCACTCGATCCATCGTTGCTTTGATCGACCGTGTCAGTTTTTACGGAAATCCATATTCGTTGGCAAATTGGCATTGAGGGAAGTCACCAAATGACCGAAAAGTTTTATAGTAGCCATTGCAAAGATAAATTGGCTTTTTGGCAAAACCAATCGCCATATTGCAATATAAGAAATCATTGGAACTTCCAATACACAAAATTTTAAATGTAATGCAAATGAACTGTAGATATCAGAAACCAATTCTGACATTCTTGTTTTTATTGTTGTAAGCTCGCATAATCTCCGAGGCGCATTTATTTTCAGCTCTTGTCGTGCCAATATTCACCATAAAATTATGCGCCTATGATTTGGAGCATGATACGCTATACAAAACTTTTTTTTTTTTTGATATGTTGCCATCAAACAAAATTTCCCGCATCACTAGAACTTTTTATTAGATATTATTTACTGTAAAATTAATCAGAAGAGCAGAGAATAGAACAAAGCAGGAAAACAAGAACCCACCACGATATCACAGTGAAGTTTGACATCTGTGGCCATTTGGCCCTATGATGGTTTTGATGGCAGCCAATAGGTTCTATGAAGGTTTTCAAGTGGTCATAACATCTTTCACTAGTATATTTTCAAAATATGTATGTTCTTATAAAGGTTTTATTAATGTGATTTCACATCCGTCTGTAGAGTGGGCCAATTTATACACATTTCGGATTTAAAGATGCATAAAGGAGGTGTTGGTAGACAAAATAGTCTTGAATGTAGTTTTATCAACAAAACCAGGAGGAATGCTATACGGCTGGAATAAATCTAAAATTGTTACTTGTGAAATCATATCAGACAACATTTTCATGTGATCCAGGTCGTGCACAAATTCCCGGCATTGTTTTGAGAAATGTTTTGGGTCGCTATGTTGTTGAAAGGGTAAACCCCTTGCCAATCAACTGCTTAAAGTGAGAGTTAGTAAGAGCAATACATTGAATCCTAGAGGGTTTGCAATACATTGTTGCGCAAAGTGGCAGGATCAATCAAGCGCTAGATGTTACACTACTTCTGAACCTTCTGAACAACTTTTCTGTAGATTCAAACTTCCTAGGTGCTCGTGATCACGATATAAACTCGTTTAAAAATTCTTTCTTTTACATGCCCACATGCCTACAGTTCCAAACCATACTATCCACCTTCCGGAAAGTTTTGAACAACTTTGCGGGACGGGATCATATAAACTCGTTTAAAAGTATACTTTCCACCTTCCGGAAGTTCTTAGCATTCTAATCTGCGTTCGAACGTTCTTGGTGGTCAGTATCACGATAAAATGTTCGAAAATGCTCTTTTTTATCGATTTAGTAACAGAAAGCCAAACTATACTCTCTATCAGCCCGAAACCCTTAACCTTCTCAACCATTATGCACAAGGTTCGAATTTACTTGGAGATCGAGATCAGGATATTAGATTTTTTGAAATGCTCTATTCTACAAGGCTACAAGCCCCACGTAAAGAGAGAGGTACAAACTTTTCGAAAGGCCTTGACCTTCTGGACAACTTTGCTGAAGGAACGAATTTACTAGGTGGTCGAATGCAGTCGAATCATAAAATTGATTCGGCCTCAGTTATAAAATCAAACACCGCCGACAAAGCAGTATTATTTCCCACCTGAGAAGTCGACTGTTGCAGTAATAAACATGGAATGAAATTTAATTAAATAGAAATAAAAAGACACGTTTGAACCATTTGCTATTCATTTTTAAAGACCCTGAAAGGGAAGACCGAACTTTTACCTGTTCATAGACATGAATGGAAGCAAAAGTAGGTGTTGGTTGCGCCCCATCGAAATGTAACTACTGAACCCGCTGACAAACTACGCCACTGAACGACCAAACCCGCCGGCGATACGAGTGATTGCCGTTTGACAATAGGTCAAGGCGGACACAAAACCAAACGTAAACAATCGCGAGAAAATACATTAAACGGTTACGAGTAAATTCCCTAAAATTACTTTAAAAACTAATCTTAAATCTACTTAGACCTTGTAGTAACTAGTTGTGAGGATAATAACTAAGCTTAAGACGCGAGAGCCCAAAGGCACTTGGGCATACACGATATTTACAACTTTCACTTTTTTTAAAAACACTATTTAAAAAAAACATTTTTGAGCGTATTAGTAGAACGATTGTGATTGGGAAACTAGGAGAATTTAAAATTAACATTTCATTTGATCACTTTTTAAAAATAAAAAATAAAACATTGAAACACTTTTTTCAAATTTTCGCTAGTAAACGCGAGCAAATTCATTTGAATTCCACTACAAGCTTATCTTTTGACAGATATGCCTATTTCGTCTGCTACTTACCGACTTTTAAGTGTCGAGTACTCGACTTTACAAGTTATTTCCTGTATTACCATCTTGGAAAAGAAAGAGATTTCAACAGTCAAACACAACGACATCAGGATTGTTGAACTGTTACCGTAAAAAGATCACATATTAAAGAGTTTGGCGGAGCTCAAGGTCAATTTGTGTCAGCGAGAATCACTAATGTAAGCCTTAAAGTTATACTTACTCTAACGTAGACTTAACAGGAAATTTGTAACTTTATTCATCAATAAATTAACTGGATTGTGAGTGTGAATCACGGAATTTCGATTCGCCCTCGCTGTGGCCATCAGTAGGTCATTTTTGAGTAAAAAATTGAGCTACTTTAACTAATAGCACGTTTTTAAAATTCAAAAGCAAAAATTTTGTAAATTCGAAAAGTGTATGAATAAAACCGTTCTGTCCAGTCAAACGAGAGTTATAAGCATTCGAAACCCTTTATTCATTTTTTTATTTATTTGGTCAAGCAATATAAACTACATACAATGGTTGCAATGTTTTACTTACATGCTATACATTATTTCTGTTGTCTTTTAGACGACATTTTACTTGTTCTTTAGAAATAGTGATGCACATGATTTTACATTGTATGTTATTTATGCCCATAAATTTGTTCTGCATGATTTTTCTAAGAATAATTTCCGTGTTCTAAGATGCCAGCAGGGAGTATAAAAGTACAATTGCGAGAGTAGTACTTGTTATTGCTATGAATGGGATATGAGAGTTTATTTTGAAAACGAACAATTTGTTTACGATGCGTTAAATATGACTACAGCAAATTCAACGGTCTAGGTTCCAACCCATTTTTTGCCATTTGAAGAGTAATAAAGCCCGATTCGAAGTAAATTTGGACGCATTTAAGTGTTCATAACTCAAGAACTAAAAAACATACACGGTTGATCAAAACGTCAAACAAAAAGCTTTTCAAACGACATATAACAAGTAATAACATTTCACAGTTTCAAAGGAACTGTCTCACTTTAGTTGTGATTGATGCCATCATGATCTGCACAGTCGCTGGTGACACTGTACCGGCGAACTTATTCCACTTTAAACGCATGGGTTGTGCATTTGTCACGTTTTTACCGCATCCTCGAAGTTTCCGTTTGACAATTGCCCAATATTTTTTGATCGGTCTGAACTCAGGGCAATTCGGATGATTAATCTCTTTGGTGATGAAATAAACATTGTTTGCTGGTATGCTGCAAAGTACCAGTACCTCCTTAGAGTAGTGGCAGCTGGCTAGGTCTAGCCAAAACATAAAGTTTATTTTGTGTAGCCAAATGAACGGTAAAATGAGTTTTTTCAGACACTCTTTAATGTAAACCTTCGACGTCATTGTTTGCGAAGTGATGAAAACCTTGGTTTTAAGGCCACAACTGCACTGAAAATTTATTTTCGTAAAGTAGCTTTCACGCGTTTCGTAAACATGGATTTTGTACATAGAACAAATGTTTCGTATATTGTATGAATAATTCATAATGCTTTTTATCTGGTGAAATGCTATCATTACACCTTTTTGTAAAATGTACGAAATGAACTTCGTGATGACCAGCCAATCGCAGCTTCTCTTTTATACCGCACTCATGCACGATGGTGTTTCTGCTGGTATGGGCGGAAATAATTTATCTATCCCAAAATAAAAATCAAAGTTCTGTCGTGAGCTATAACTTCATGCTCATTAATCAAGATTGTTCTCACGAGTTAGCGTGGCCTAGTGAGATCAACCACGGATTAAGAATCGGCACTTACTAAATATTCAGGTTCGAACCCTATGTCTGAAACAATAAAAAAACGCTGGAAAATTCCACGTGCTTGCGCTTTTTTGTCAATAACATTTTGAGTCGATAAAGTAGATCTGTCAGTCCTTCATGCAACCACCATAGAGACGTTTCTTTTAAATTTGTGATAAAATATTCGTAGCTCTTTGCATTGTTTCCGTACAATGTACGAATGTTCTTTCGTGCTTTTGACAGTTGCGCGTGCAATTAATTACGAATGTATCTTCATAAAAAGAACAAATCAGTTTCGTTGCTGAAAACAACGAATGAATTAGTGAGTATCACTTTCGATTTTGTAATATAGACTAAAATTAACTTTCAGTGTGCAGATTCCTTGCCAAATCATAAGTTTCCGAGCAAACATATCAGCAAAAAAAATGTATAAACACATTGTCACGACCAGTTCCCAGGTAAAAATTTTGTCCGAAGATTTGTTTACTATACATTTCGACGCATGTTTCGTCATCCATTAAAATACAGCCATCGAATTTCGTCAAAACTCATTCGTATAGTAATCATGCTCGCTTTTTGGCCACTAAAATTTTGTCTCAGGGAGCGGTTCGGATGTTAACTTGCACAAAAATACTTATATCCTTCTATTGAAAGGATGTTACGCACGGTGGAAAAGTTGGAATCGTATTTCTTTGCCAAATCACGCATGGAGACACCTGGGTTGCCTTTCACGTACCTCAACACCTTTCTGCTGAGCTCTTTGCCCCTAGTGCCCTAGCTCTATCCACACTCAGAGTATCCTTGTAACGTTTTCTTTTCTCAAGTTCCATGATCCGTAATTTCGAGAAGCGTCGATCAATCGAAAAAAAATGAAACATCAACAAATGCCTGTCAAACGTTTATTGTTCCAACCACCAGGGACGCGGTGGGGTATTGAACCGTGCGTCCAGATTTACTTTGAATCGAGCTTTTAAGGTATGTCGATTCGGTTCAGTGTTAAGGCCTCCTACGTGCTTGCCATTGTCCATTGCAGTCAAAATAAAAGTTACAAAGCCATAAGATTAGAAGTAGTTGAGCGTCCTTTTGAAAAAGCCATGTTGTTTGCTTGTAATTCGATTTTTTACTTGCTGAAAATATATTTTCATTTACGAGAGATTCAAAAAGTTTTGAGATGCAAGAGATAATAGCTATTCCACGATAGTTGCGCATGTAGGATTTCGTGCCTGATTTGAAAATCGGAACCAAATAAGAGGATTTCCAAATGTTGGAAAATCTTCAATTAGTCTGAAAGTTTCTTACAAAATACGGGTACAATACCGTCTGGATCTGGTCCCTTAGAAGCATCCAAGTTTTTTTGTGCTTTGAGAATTTCGTGAGGAGGAAATTGATTTACAGATATATTGTTGGAAAATTCATTAATGAATTCAAATAAGTCGCGATCGCGGTCTTCTTCGGAGAATGTAGTGTATGCTTCTTGGAAGAAATTACAGATACAGAGATACAGATGAAGGATTATAATCAACATTTCCTTCAAAATGCGTTCGTGGGGGAAAATTGCTATTTTTCAATTTCATTTTTCAATATTGAAGAAATTCATGAGGCATGATTTGACTTCAGTTTCGACTTTACGATTATATTCTTCGTGTGCAGAATTAATGGGATATGCTTGGTTGCATATGCTTTTACTTCAGTTACTCGTAGTTACGTTTACATTTTCAAAATTTTGATATGACAGCCGTTATAGAAATAAGAAACGTAGATAGTCCTACGTTAAATGTTTCTTCTTTCTCTCTGACAGTATCTCGAAGATGGTAAGAATAACACTACATTTCAAAAACCACGAATGGCTATTCACATATGCAAACCAGCGAAAACGAAACTTAATCTTCATGTGATACAAGCACCAGAAGCATCTAAACGAAATCCAATTCCCATATCGAAACAACGTTACGGAAACGAAGCTTAAAATGTGTAACAATATCGGTGTACGCTGCCGTTCCTAACCCACTCCGCTCCACAAATGAGAGGGATCAACTTTCTCAGGGACATGTACACTCATAACCCCATGTCTAGACGGAAATTATTTGCACACTATCAATTTATCCTCACCTCCCCCCACCAACAGCAAAGCGCAGATTCGTTGCTTTTACAGCTCATCGCATAGACCAACGGAGGAGAAACACGTCCCTATTTCATGGTAACACGATCTAAAATTGAGATGGTTGTACTTGTTGTCGAACCCGGAGGACTACCCCCAAGCGATGCCTCAGAGAAAATATGGTTCCGTCAGTGGATGTCTCACATAACTTTGAATCAGCCTCCGGGGGTTTCATTGGAATTATCATGCACTTATGAACAGAGCCAAAAAATTTACTGGCAATTCTAAACATTCAAAAGTGTCTATTAAGAAGATCTTTTTGAGGCTCGTTCTGTAAGTCAAATGAAGCGTATGATATAATATGAAGTTCAGCATGAAATGAGGCAATCAACTGAACACTTCACTATTCATGCTTCCCTTTTCATACCGTGCTGTCAGATTAAATCACAAAGCAATGCAATCGTGCAGAAGTAAGCAATAAGCAAAAGATTCCCAGCTACTCCACATGCCACATAACTCCAGCTCAAAAGGGGAAAACTGCTACGATTCATCCAACAAGAAAAAACGACATTGCTCCCAGCCCTCCCGGTTGCATCCCTCAAGCGAATAAAAAGTCCTCTCCGTTGTTGTTACAAATATTAAATATATATTTCTTAAACATAATCAAATAGAAATAACGAACACTTTATTATATGATCAAATTTATTTGTGCTTCCATTCATACATCCTTTCACTGCGCATACCCAGCAATAAAACTTGCCATCCTTGGTATGGTTGGCACAGCGAATTCCGACGCAAAAGGAAAACTCAAACCATTATCGACAATTTTCGGTCACGGGTTGTCTGCCAAGTCCCACTCGTTCAAATGCCCCACCGGCCCGAAATCGAACCCGGTGCCAAATGCTTCCTCAGCATAGAGCCACAGCCCCCCAACCAACCCCGCCACCCGGAGAAAAATGTAAAGTGAAACTCAAACAACCTATTGTGCGACCAAGACATTCGCCCTCTCTTCAACCTTCCTTCCTAACGTTGGTTGTCCGGATGGAATCGCACCCATATTGCACATTGGTCGCGTACATGCAAATGGAATACAGACGCTGCGCTAGTTCCCTCATTCAGATCCAGAATAAAAAGGAATTGCGCTACAAATTTTCTTTGAATGCAAAATTTATCTGAAGAAGTTGCGATCCAAATTAAAAACGAAAAAGTTTAAGGAAACTGGGTAAAATGAAAACCGAAATGAGTTTATCCACTTGTGGTGATATTTGGCCCTTCTTGGATCGAAGTTGGCTCTGGCTAGCGGTGGGGTGTGTTTTTCTTTTCGGTGGGATTTTTTCCTTAACAGTTGCTAATTTTCTTAAAAGAGGGCGCTTCTAAAATTATTCTAGACACTAAAGTGGTAATTACGATCAGAATATGGAAATGTGAAGGCCACCTAGCAGTGACGTTCCCATTCATCTTTGCCTATTTTATCGAGCTTGGACGTATGTTCTCTGTGGTGAAACCAGGTTTTGTTGCGAATGTGGTGTATCGTTGAATATGTTGACATTTGTTTTGCTTATGTGGCGCTGCATAACCCGATCTAGAATACAATAGTCTAGATAGGAACTGAACTGGATTTAAAGACTAGATTATTGTAACGAGATCGAACAGGCTTATGGTACTGGACCGGGCAGCTATCAGTCGGAAAGTGATTTAAAATTTACAATTGAATTATTTCAATGGCTTTGACTAACTACACGGGTGAGCTCTCCTGTTGGTCTATAAATCAAATCCATGTTGTTCACAAACAATAAGGGTTATTCCGAGAGTCGAAGTGAACAGTCACTCGCAGTAACGTGACTCTTCTGGGCAAATCAAAAGGACAGACAAACGTTCCTTCGACTCTCGGAATTACCCTCTACATCAGAATAGATCGATGGAAGAAAACCGTGTCGCATCCAAGGGTGCTTTATTGGCGCTTCCGTCGTCTTAACATCCGCCAACCCAGAAGAGTGTGTGATCGGCCATGCTCGCTCGCTCAATCAGGCTAAGACCATGTTGGCCTCTGTTGTACACAGAAGTTCGCTTCATTCAAAAGCATAACCACGGACGGTATACACGTTAAAAAAATCTCAAAAACAGGAAACAAAAAGCTCACAAACCGTACAAAAATATATATTTGTACAGCACTCGATGCAGAAATATGGTCAGCATATTAAAGGTATAATGAGTAATTCTCTGTCCAACCAGACCGCCATTGAGATGAAGCCTTTTGAAATTGAATTGTTTGTTTGACCGCCATATTGGATTTGGCCGCGTATTTTTCACTACGTTCGCAACCACCGATTTTAAAATTGTTAACCCCATCAAAAATCTGAGAAAAAATTAAATCAGATACATTTATAAAATTAGGTGAGCATTGGACTAAGCCTACTACTCTGTAGCGAGTTTTGCAGTTAACATCATAACGAAGTAGGCTGGAGCCATTCGCAGTGCGCATAGTTGGTGTTAGTGAGTTCCTTCAAAACAATACTTGACAATTTGCTAGGCATAACTTTATTTTTTTTTACTTATTTATTTTCCGTCGGCCTATTTCCTCACATGGTGACAATCACCGACGCCAGGGAGACGACTTCACCACCTGGACCCTACCTAACGACTCATCACTATGAATCGGGACCAACGGCTTTACTTCCCTGCCGAAGGAAGCATGACCAGATTTTTTCGCCTCAGAAAAACCACTGACGTCGACTGGGATTGAACCCAGACCCACTGGGGTCAAGACATAACTTGACAGCAGTTTGTTCGGTGCATTTTTCCTTAACTAATTTTAAAAACAGTGATAAAAAACTGTTCAACTCAGGGTCCCAAAAAGATAGTGATAGAAACCGTTTCTGCTGTAATTTTTCGAAAAATAAACACACAAATTGGAGAAAAGCTTCGAAACTTACGAAAGTGACACAAAATCTCGTTAATTATTTGAATCAATTGGATCCGCTACCATCCCCAGTCTTGTACATTGGATATGTGCATTCTGCCGTTTGAAATTGATCCGGCTAAGGCAGAATTGCTCATCTGATGTTATGGTGATTTCTGAACAGGATGGTGAGAAAAACTTTGGAGAATCACCATCGGTTGAAAGCATTTAATTTATGAAAAAAAAAACTTGAAAGCATGAAGGATATTCTATCACGACTTGGAATCCAAATATCTGTATTGAAGAGCTTCGACGAGAGGGTTCCCGATGTCAAAATTAAAATCGGTGGCTGCAAACATAGTGAAAAATACATTTTTCTGATAGAATTTCAAATGGCGGCCAAATCCAATATGGCCGTCAAGTTTTTGTTCATGCTAAATAAAAGCCTTACTTTTTTTCTTTCTAGTATCTGTTGTTTACAAGAGGTTTTAAAGCAAATTTAAGAGTTGTGGCAGGTTAAGCAGGTTTAAAATTGCGCAAAATCTAAAAGCTCGTTTGACAAGTTGAGGAAAGTGCCATTCATATTTTTACACCACTTTCGATTAATCAAGCACAAAAACATCAATTTCAAAAGACCTCACGTCCATGGCGGCCCGGTTTAAAATCCGATCCTAAGGCGTTCCTTAACTTCACGAATGAAGAAATGAGAACGTGTTACTTTCTATCGCGCATGCAGTTTGAAGTGTTTGGCGGTTCTGATAGTGGAGATATTCGATTACACGCTTTTTCCAAAACATCTACAAGAAATCCAAGGATATTCTTGACCTAAACTATTTTTCCCATCTACCTGAACATGAAAATGACGTATCAGTTGAAAATATCACTGTTCAAAAAATGTAAACGGCGCTCAATGGTCTTTATGCTGTAAAAGGATTTGGTCCCAATGGAATACCTCCAGTACTACTGAAAGAACTTGCAACTTCTTTTGTAAAACCACTGTTTTGACTTACTAACATCAGGGGCCTTTCCACTATTCCCGAATTTTTTGTTTTAATACCAATATTTAAATCTGACAAACGATCAGACATTAAAAATAATAGAAGAATCGCAATCATTTCAGGTATAGTCATGCCTTGATAAAACGAAACTCAATTTTTATTTTCGTAACGTTCTATCGAAGCAAAAAAAATTCCAGATATTTTTTTATTTAACTTTTTTTTTCTATAAACGAACTAACGTAAAATAAAAATTATTCACCCATCAACATGTTCCAGTCCATTTTACCTTTTTTTTTATTGATTCTTCCATTTCTTTATTTTTTCTTAAATTTTATTTTAATCTTAGAATATTACTTTTAGAATACTGTTCTTTTGATGATGTATTGAAAAATATACCAAAATTTGATTTCAGCTTATTCTATACTACCCAGAGAGTAAGTCACTCTGCCATCATGTGTTAACTCCCTCAAAACACAATCCAACACACTTCAAACACACTCCTTACCACATGAAAGATTAATTTATTTCAGACACCACTTACACGCATCGACTGTTTGCAGAGACTTAAATTTTCGCCTACTTGAGAAGAGAAACGTCCTTTTTCACCCGCTTGGAGAAACAGATGAGGATGTGAGAAGCGATAAACGATTATACGCTCACAGCAGTTTTCGCAAGAAAAGCATGAGTAGCTGATAAATCGTTTCTTTTTCAGTGAATCCTAGATGCCCATAATTATTTTTCCCTTACTTTTGGCACCCCAAAATGCACCAGTCTTCATGCTTGATTTATTCTGACATTATAATTCGATAATGATGGTACATGGCGGTAACAGTGTGCACCGGCTTGGCCTTATTTTCGGTGTTTACTCGTCTACGATCTAGGTAATATCTAGGGTTTTTTTTTTCATTTGGGCGAATCTACAATTGAGAGATTCTCTCCGGGCTCGCTCTCTTTCATTCATAAACCAATCACCTTTGCGTTTTTCATTCTACTATTTGTAGAGTATGCTAGCCAGCACTGTTGTGTTTCGATCTGTACTAAAGAATGCCTCGTAAGTTTTATAATGGCGCTGTAATGAATGAAAGAGAGCGAGCCCGGAGAGAATCTCTCAATTGTAGATTCGCCCTAATGAAAAAAAACCCTAGGTATGTTCTCACTAAAAAATGTGACATGAGAAAATATCTATCTTCGTTGAATTTTGGAGAGAGATATTTTCAATGAATTATCGGCGAAAAAGGAGAGATGAAAATGTGAACGGTTCGCTACTCATCGACAATCTGCTTGAGAGAGAGAGCATGGTTTTCACCCAGCTGAGTGAGAATTTTGATCTCTGATTGTTTGTTTTCTCACTGTTTTGATTCCCTCTCGTTTGCACTGATGTGATTCAGATGATGTATAATTGTGCGCGGATTAAAAGCGAAAATGGTCCATGGTTGCCAGTTAGCATATATTTTCGATTATTCGATTATGACCGATGCATTAAAACACATCCGACACCCTGAAAAACAAACACAACGTGGCAGAGTGACTAATCCCCTGATATTACCATTCCTTATGCATTAAAGTAGAACTCAAATCCACAACAACTCACAAACCAGTACAAAATAGCAGAACAATATTCCTACACTGAAGCCTTCGTACTGCGGTTTGTCAATTAGGTTTTTGTCAAGATTAGTAACGAAAAACATAAACAACGTAAATAATCCATGATATCGAATAGTGATGTAAAACGTCAAAACCAAGCGAATAATAACAAAGCAAGTTTACTTTACCATGTTTATCTTTTACTGCACAAGAAGGAAATTTTTAGCCGAAACTTTTTTTAAAATATAGTTAATACCGAAAATAAACATTCCGCCTTGTGAATTGCTGCTGTTGTGAATTGTTGTTTTTGGAGATCTACGACACACATGTTTACAAACAATAGGCTGTATTTTGCATTATATAAATACAACCCCTCCTGCCCCACCTGTATACACCTCATTGGTCTGAATCTGACTCGCAATTACCGAACCAAAACGGATATAGAGTTGAGTCAATATGATGGTATTAGTGCAATCGTGTGAGCTGTCTGTTTTGGTCATCAGAATAACGAATTTGTTTAAGGCATGTTTGTCTTCATCTTCAGAAATGTCACTTTATATGTGATATAATCATTAAATTCAATCATTTTACCTCCAATTATGCTTTTGTTATTGCAGCTTCAATTTTATTCTGATCACTGCGTTCTCTTTCGATCACTGCGACGCACACATAAACATTTTTTAACAGTTCATGTTTGTGGTTTAACAGTTCATGTTTGTGTGTATTGGTGAATCCAGGTTGGACTTTGGAAAAAGTTGAGAGCGAACCTCATCAATGTTGCGTCGGATCCAGAGCGGATCCAGATCCGACCTGATTGAATAAAAAAAAACCATTTTGATCGCTGTTAGGGCGGACCATGGGCGAATCCAGTTTCGCCCCTGGCAATAACCAAAAAGACATTAAGCCACTTTGCACACAACTTAGGAAACGTCCATTAATTACGTCACGAAAAAATTGACTCGTTCTGGACATTGTGGGATTGTTGCAAGACGAATAACTAACGCTGTGATTTTCGTCTAATCCGTTCCCTGACCACTTTAACATTCGAGCAGTCCGCACCGTACGAGCACGACCGGATCTCTTCAGGACATCCAACGAGCAGGTGTCACGGTACCTTCGGATAGGTTGGTACACAAAATCCCGCTTCACTCCGAGGTTTTTCAAATTTCTGAAAATAGCGCCCGGGCGCTTACTTTAAAAAAAACCTTGTTTATCACCACAGCACGAAAAGATTAACACCGAATGAAAACAATCGGACAAAACCTAAAAGCGTTTGTATAAACATAGTGCAAAGCTACACCAACATAAACGTGAAGCATGTTGAGTAGTTGCACGACACCAATGCAAGGAAAAAGTGTATGAGAATATATTGGACACGGTGTATTCATATTTTTCTACCTTGGTCTTTTAAGGTCATATGAGTTCACCCATCGCATAAGGTGGTGTATGAGTGGTGAGTCTTATTTGTATTATTTTGCAATTTATAGTATTTAATTATAAAGTTCTTACCTTGATGATGTGCAAGTGCGTTGACAGTTTTTACTCACTTATAACCTATGTTATTTCTCACAAGTTTCCGTTCCTTTGCGATCGTATTTTATATTGTTTCAATTTGATGGCATGTCCAGGTTTTCTTCAGGTATGGTATTGCTCGCGGTCATGACATAGAGAAGAGAACAGGAGATAGGAGAGACAGCATTAGTGACCGGCAACATGCCGTGCGAATGTGAAATTTTCATGATGATATTCTCACAACGGCTGTTCAGAATGTTTCAACGGATGCATATGAAAGATCACTTCCGATTAGTTTCCACTTGTTTAAAGGGTGTCCACGATGAAATTGCCACACTATGAAATTGCTCTAACTTTTTAACCGTTGGGTAGAATTTTATGAAAATTTGGGTGGATTTAGTTCATAGTGCATTATTTACATCCTTCAAGTTTTAAAATCTTGTGATCAAAACTCGTGGAAATGGAGTCGAAAGAACAGCTCGTGCGTGATAAAATCTTGCGCATTCATCACGAGAACAAGGATCTCTCGCATCGTTCCATCGCTAAAACGTTGGGAATCGCGAATTCCACGGTGTCGCGAGTGATTAAGCGGTTCGAGGAACGGTTGACCACAGATCGGAAGCCCAGAAGTGAAGGTATTCCGTACAACACCAAAAATCACAACCGCGTAGTTGGGGCCTTCAACCGAAATCCGAACGCCTCCGTTCGGGATGTGGCTAAGAAGCTGCACCTAAGCCGAAGTTTTGTCCAGAAGGCCAAAACTAAGGCTGAGCTTCGAACGTTGAAGGTACAAAAGGCCCCTAATCGCGGCGAGAAGCAGAACAAGTCCGCCAAAACCCGTGCCAGGAAGTTGTACCTCAACATGCTTACGAAAGTTGAATGCTGCATCATGGACGACGAAACATATGTGAAGGCCGACTTCAAACAGATCCCCGGCAACCTGTTTTTCACGGCCTAGGATAAGTTCAGCGTTCCGGAGCATGTCCGCACTCAGAAGATGTCCAAATTTGCGAAGAAATTCCTGGTTTGGCAAGCCATCTGCACGTGCGGGAAGCGGAGTGCACCTTTCGTGACCCAGGACACGATGAATGGACAGGTGTACATAAAAGAGTGCCTCCAGAAGCGGCTGCTTCCTCTCCTGAAGGCCCACAACGTCCCAACAATCTTCTGGCTGGATTTGGCCTCATGCCACTACTCCAAGGACGTGCTGAAGTGGTATGCGGACAATAAGGTCAATTTCGTGCCGAAAATGTTCAACCCTCCCAACACTCCGGAGCTCCGCCCCATCGAGAAGTACTGGGCGATTATGAAGCAGCACCTTCTTAAACGACCTAAGGTAGGGAAGACAGTCGAGGAACTGAAGAAAGTATCGGTTTACATGCAAAAACGGTTGATTCACAGGTTGTGCAGAATCTTATGGCCGGGGTTAAGGCCAAGGTGCGGGCATTTGCGTATGGACTGTAAATAAATTACGAGTAAAATGGTAAAATGAAGTTTAATAGTTATTTCTCAATCCCTGAAAATTTGATGGCAATCGGATGAAAACTCGAATTTTGTGTTGAGGGCGACCCGGCATATTGGTTAATATCCATACCTCTCATGCCTAAGGCAAGAGTTCGAATCTCACCCCCCGAGAAGTTACGGAAATGCCCAAAAGTGGTGTTTGACGGACTACGACGGGAGATGAACCAGTCCGAAGCTGGAAAATCTCGATAATCAAGATAACAAAAAGTTATATGTAATTGTGGTAAGATTTCGCAATAGTTCATCACATCCACTTCGATGAACAGTAAAATATACATTAAAGAGTCTTACGAAAACAACTTACCCACAATTCGAAGCCACAAGGATCCTGTTGTCTTCTGGCCAGATCTTGCGTCTTACCATAACGCGAAACTAACGGTAGAATGGTATACTGCCAAGAATGTCTCATTCGTTGCACAGGATGCGAACCCTCCCAAGTGCCCGAAAATTCGATTAATTGAGGAATCTTGGGCATTGACGAAGGTACATCTTAGGAAACATGTTTCGACAGCTTGGAAGAAAGTGTAAAATCTTGTCAAAAACACAGAAAAATTATTCGATTCCATTGCGGCGCGATCATACTTGGTGAACAAACTCGTATTATGCGCTCTTCCATTGACAGCCTGGCTCGTTTCTTTGCTATTTGCACTGTAGTGTGATACTTTCCCAATTTGTTTCCAATATCTCTGATGGAAAGGTTGGGATTGCGTTTCAAAACGCTGGCCACTATTCTTCCGGTCGCTGCGGCTTCCTGGTTTGGGTTCCTCCTGAATCCGGCTTCCTGGCAGTCGTCAGACGTTCTCCTAACACTTTTATAACACTCTCCGCGGTTGATTTGGCAATATTAAGTGATTCTGACAAGTCGGTGTGGGAATAATTTGGATTTTGCTTATGCGCGTGCAAAATTTTTGATACGCTGCTCTTGTTGATTCGACGCCGTTTTGACAACTGAAAATAAAATAGCAAAAATAAAATAGAGCCAGCATTTTGTGTTCAAGGGTGTTCAAGTTTTTCAAATTAAGATCTCCTATCGTCAACACGGAGGCAAGTGTAACATAAAATATCCTTTTTAATGTTTTATAGTAATGATAAAATAATGCTTCAACTACTAATGAGATTGAAATTATGGCGTTAAAGGAAAAAGTCTCGCGGCGAGCGTTGTCAATGCCGGCCAATGCATGACCTTAGTATTGTCGGAAACTTTAATACTACCAGTAGACGGCTCACAAACAAGTCTTGGCTCTGTGTATATCAGTTCACGGTCATGAAAGCTTTTGACAGGCCATATCATCTCAAGACATTATTTCGCACCAAAATGTGTTTACTTTCAGATGACAACCATTATTTTTGTATTTGTATTTAATTGCACAACTAATTAGGTTTTTTTATTATTATTATTGAAACTTTACACCAGAAGGGTGCAATCGTGTCTTACGAAACTTTTTATTTCGTTAATCTATTTCATGAATAATATTTCCAGTAATTCTAGGGTTTTTTTCATTAGGGCGAATCTGCAATTGAGAAACTCTCTTCATTCATATTCCATTCAGTGTTACGTTTTTCATTCAACTATTTGTAGAGTATGAGTAGCCAGCACTGTTGTGTTTCTATCTGTACTAAAGATTTCTTAAAAGATTTATAATGGCGCTGTAATAAATGAAAGAGAGCGAGAGATGAGAAAGCCTCTCATTGTTAGATTCGCCTGCTGAAAAAATCTTAGAATTGTTTTCTTACTCCTCTCCATTTCGTCCTTCTCAAATCTTATTCTTCACTGCTTCTCAACTTCATCTTCTATTACTCCGTTGGTTTGCTTTAATTTTTCCTGCTTCCTGCGATAGTTCTATTTTTCATATCTCTGTTATTTTATCTTTCTTTGTTGATTTTCTCCTTTCACTTTTCTTTTTCTGCTAATCGTCTTCCAAGTTTTCCTTCTTTTTACTACGTCTTCAACTTCTTGTGCTTCTGCTCTTCCGATTCTCTTCACATTGTCTTCTTCTATACACTTTTTTTATTTTGCTTCTTTCCATTGCTTTGCTTCTTATGTTGTGCCTTATTCAATTGCCTCTGCTTTTCAATTTTGCATCCATCAGCTTCGCTTTTCTCTTCCGCTGATTCCGTTATACTTGTCTACTTCCGCTTCTACTGCTCCGTTGGTTTGTTTTATTTTTTTCTGCTTCTTGCGATTGTTCCATTTTTCTTAACGCTGTTATTTTATCTTTCTTTGATGGTTTTCTCCTTTCACTTTTCTTCTTCTGCTTATCTTCTCCCAATTGTATCATTCTGTTTCTCTACGTCTTCAACTTCTTGTGCTTCTGTTCTTCTGTTTTTCGTCTTTGACTTCTATTCACCCTCTTTGTCCGCTTCGCTTTTCTTCTTCATCGATTGTTTTACGTTTCTCTCATTTACGTTGTCTTCTGCTATTTCACATTTTTATTTTGCTTCTTTCCACTGCTTTGCACTGCTCCGTTATGCTTATTTAAATATTGTAATTTGATTGTAATTTATTGATTTACACAAAAAAAAAAAGAATTACCGATAAGTTACATCTCATGTAACACTGATATAGTCTTTCTTTTGTATTCTCCAATACGCGGGGTAACGATCTGTGATGATGTTGTTTTGAGAAGGAAATAATTTCTCATCACCGTGAGGCTCTAGGAGTAGACAGCATTTTTTTGCTAGAACAAAGTTGTTAAAAGAAAGTATTGATAGTTCCGTTAGCGCATGGCAGGCAGTGAAAATTGAAAAGAAGTAGTTTGAAATTGAGCGGAGGGCATTGTGAGGTAGTATTTCGAAAGATATATTGGCAAAAGGCTTTTTATTCCTCTATGGCCATAAATGCTACAGCTGAGCATTTCAGAACGAAGAAGGCATCGAAATTTCCCAAAAAATACCTTGTTTGGCAAGCAATTTGCACGTGTGGCAAAAAGAGTAAATCTTTCGTCACTACAGGCACAATCAACAAGGAGATCTATCAGAAAGAGTGTCTGCAGAAGCGATTACTACCCTTCATCAAAAGTCACAAAGAAAAACCTTTGTTCTGGCCCGATTTTGCATCATGCCACTATGCTAAAACTGTGATGGAGTAGTACCAAGTAAATCAAGTGAACATTGTACCAAAAACTTCAAACCCGCCAAATTGCCCAGAGTTACGACCAATCTACAGATATTAGGCTCTGATAGTGCGGAAGCTTTCTGGAAATAAGCAAGGCATCAAAGACATCAAACACTTCAGCAAATTTGGACAAAGACGGCTTCTACGATTTCTGAAGAGTCTGTACAAACCCTAATGGACGGAGTTAAGCTGCAAGTTCGAAAATTTTATGCAAATACCGAATAACTATGTTTTGTCTTCACGAATTGTTAAAACACATCCCATGAATCTGAAATAAACAACTATGACGGAAATATAATGCGAAATTTATGTTTTATTCATGTTTTGAGGAGTCCGGATTATTGCGGATACAGACCTTAAGAGTGTTATCTTATGGTACATTAAGTCAGTCAAGTCTCCTATAGAGCGCTGAGTGTAGGTAACAAGGTAAGGTTGTCTTACAAACAAACTAAATTTAATCTAATCTAATCTAATTCTAATCTAATCTAATACAAACGCAGCCAGTACGAGAAAGCATCCTGGAAATAATTGGGTTAGATGACGCCCAATTATTTTTTTTGTCAATATTGATGCTTGCAGCATATCAAAGACATGATACAAGCGTCAAAGCGGCCAGGCCTACTGCGTTGCATTTACCGCAAAAGATGATTCTGCAAAATGAGTTGTATTCAAACAATTAGATTTGAAGCACAACGTATTTTGTGAATCTACAGGGAGGAAGGATGCGTGGACATACCGTACCATACGCTCCGAGGTAAATATAATAAATTAATATTAAAATAATTCATGAAAAACCGAATCATGATAAAAATGAAAATAATAATGCTAAAAATGTTAAATCAGTATGCATTGTCTTACCAAATAATGTGTATAATATATTGTGAAGGGATATAAAAAGGTAAAATTCTGATAACAATCAAACCAATCTTTAGATTCTTGCCCTGCTGCAATCCATAGCGTGTCCAATATGAACCTAAACGTTTAGCCGATATATTTTAGACACGAGAAAAAAAATAGAAATGATTTTACAAAACTCGGGAGTTCCACGGACGATCTGATATTAAGCATCATATAAATAAGAGAATATCTGAAATTTCGATGTGTTGTTTTGTTTTCTGGCATCGTTATAATCATTTTTTGTAGATTTCAAGTACTACAGTGATGTTAAATATTGATATTAAGTAAAATAATAATTAACTAGTCAATTCATTGTTCGATAATACAAATATGAGCACGACAGTTAATTATAGTAGCATGTTTATCTGCAACTGAGCTGTTCACCCTATCATCAAAATACTTCAGCCGTTGTAGTTACTATAGATCTAGTAAGATTAGTATTTGTGTTATACAATAATAGTTAAAGAATATAATATATGTATGTATGTTCAAAAATATATCTGACATCACTGAAATAAAAATAAGCCATCTCATCATCTCAATAGTCCTAAGAAAACCGAAAAATACAGTGACTTCACTACAATCCTGATATATATAATTTTCAATTCAAAGACTTGACGACATGAAAAGCGACAGAGTATTCCATAAGATACTTCAGAAGTCCTCCTTATACAGAAATGTAACTATTCAAATACAACAATTTGAGTGATTACAGGCTCAGCTTGATGACTTTTGAATCAAATGGAAAATCTAAACACAATATTACAAAGGTTACTACAAAACAAACTAAATTCGTTGCAGAAAAGGAAATCATCAAATTCATTCCCAAATACATCTAGTAGCCAAATCTCTAGAGAAAATACAATCACTGCATGTCTCTGGTTTTATTGAAATGTCATATTGATTTCTTATCCTACGCCTAGGTATTTTCCACAAATAATACTCAACTCCCTACATTGTACAAAACCTTCGAATTATTTCTATTCTAAGCCATTGCAAATGTACCAAACATGCATCACTCGCCGAAAACAAAACCTTCTTCGAAGCACGTCAAACACGCCAGGCTAAACAGAAACATTTGAATGTGGAGTGGCAGCTTCCGGAAGTGTTTCACGTTGTAGATTTAAGACGGTGTGTAGAGAACCGTGGTGGCATGGCAGCATGTTGCGTTCACAGGGAATTCTTCCTCTCAATTGCAGCCAATTGTGAAAATGATGGTGATAGTCAGGTTGGTGCCTTGCTTTTCCCTGCCTAGACAACTTTTCACCGTAAGTGGAAACCGTCCAGTGAGGGATTCTGTTCATTCGACGCTCAAGTTTACGGCTTAGTACCAAGTCACGGCTATGAACAGTCGCACATCTACGATACCGATAGCGCTGTCGTGCGGTACAAAGTTTCGACTCAAGAAACACACCATGTGGCAAAATCAGGAAATAATGAAGCAATTAGCTTGCTGTACCACACTCAGTTTGCTTTCGGTGCAGCCGTGAATAGCATGTGAGTCGAAATACTTTCCTGTTTCGGAAACATTGCAATTTGCTTCTGGCTGTACCTGCCATTCTTGTAGATGCAAACACAAGACGTTCGTTGTTTTCGTTCGGTATAAGCAAGCATCAACCGAGCTTTCGGTAAACTTTGGCGAAGTTTGCTATTTGCCGCCGAGGTGGTTGACGGCAATCAATGGAATGAATCCATGCAATGTGATAGTCGTGTTGACGGGCTTCGAAGTTTGATAGACCCTTTTGACGTTTAATTTTCTTCTGCCATCTAGCTCCCGGGGAATTACTGTATTCAATGGTTTCTGCTTACATTTTGGATTGAGATGCGGCGCTGTGCTATAATTTGGAGATTATAAAAAGTAAGTTCTGTTTACCTTCCGTTTTGGTGGTAATGGCACTCAAAGGATGAAAAAAAAGAATTTCAAGAGAATGAAAATAGATCAAAAAAGGAAGTCAAAATGAAAGTTGAACTGAAGTCTTGAGGAATTCAAATGAGGAAATCAAAGACGAAAATTGATTTTTAAATCAATACTGTGACCTAATGAGTCAATCAATTAGGTAGCTCAAAAAGTATTTTGAAGAGCGGAATGGAATTGATGAAAGTCCTTAGAGCCCAAAACCCTAGAAGCTCGGTGTATTCGTTACTAAGCATTTAATCAAAAGGCATTTCTAGAGCTCTTAATCGGTGCATAGCTCCAAAGTAACTCTCCAGAAAAACATCCAAAATGTATCCTACTGAACCAGTAACCAGGCCCTTTCATTCAGTTTGAAAAAAGAAAATCGCAAACTCCAACCTAGCTAATGAACCGATGCCTAAAAACCAGATCCATCCGATACAAAAAAAAAGAATCCATCAAATACCGGCTCCGACGGAAATTCCGCAGTTCACAATGGGAAACGAAAAACTAAAGAATTCCTCTCGACAGTTGATCTTCGATCTCAGAGTCGTTTCCAATCCGCAGTTACGAAATGAGACAGCATCCGTAACGGAAATGATTCAAACGGTAGGTAGCAGAAATCGAGGAAAGAAAGAAATCACAGTCCCACCGAGCCCCAACCGATACCAATCGGTTGTCCGCGCCCGTTGAGCACAGTGGAAAAAGTTCGTCTTTCACTGATTGTGAGCTCCCTCTACCTATCTATAAAACTTCAGCAATATAACTTTTTTTTTACCGTTGATGATGATGGGGGTGGTGACGGATGATGCATTCGTCGTCAGTATTTTTCGCTCGCATCGGTGGGCATTTCCTTGCAATTACTCCGTTGGCTGCTGTAGCCATGCGCCCCTTGTTGGCACGGATCAACATTTCTGTTGTGATATGCAAATTGCAAAATTAATACGTGAGAACAACCCGATGGTCATGGGCGAGGATTTGCAGTGTTAAGGTATCGGCCATATCAGCTGATGTCGTGTTATATTTAACTTTATTCACAATACCAAATAGATTTTTCATTGAACATAAAAAAACCTACTGCAAACAACTAAGAAACAAATGATATTTTACTAAATATTATTCCCTCATGTGTTTTTCCGGAAAAAATCCTGGTGTACCATACTAAAATATTTGCACCATCGTACAAATAAGGTACCCGTTTTACCTGTGCATAAAATGATTTGGTTTTCTTTGCATGCATGTAAAATATAATTCATATCATAGTATGCTGTGGCAGCGTATTTGTGATTTGTCCCACGCGCAAATGTCACAAAAAGACATTTCTATCGCCGTGGGAGTGAAAGTTGGCCAGAGGTCGTCCGAGGTCAGCTCGGCTTCCGAGGGTTATCGCTGCAATCAAAAGGAAGATTCGGGCAAATCCAGTGCCATCAATGAGAAAAATGGCGAAATAACACGGTATCAGCGACATTACAGCACAGAAGATCGTGAAGGAAGATTGCGGGCGAATTTGAGAGCTCGGAAAAAAAACTCACTTGATTACCAACCGCATCCGAGAGCTACGATTCGAGCGATGTAAGAAAATCTTGAACTTCCTCCGAACGAGAGCCGACGAGAGCATGTTTACCGTCGATCCCGTATCAAATCCCAGCACCGATTGCTGTATTAAAGGGTGTATTCGATAAAAATGGCACACACATATATACTCATCAAAATTAAACTGATTATCGGATTTTCTAGAAATTTTCAGGAAATGAAGAACTACTAATGAGTTTTGATTTACAATATTTGTTTTATTCAATTTCGTCTCCCTTTCGTCTTTTCACTCCACCCATCAAATTTTGTACAACCGATTTTCCCAGTGTTTTTGTTGTTTTTACCCAAATTTTCTTCAATTCTAGCTCTGTTTTTATAGTTTTGGGATGTTTGCGAAGTTCCGTTTTCATAATGGCCCAGAATTTTTCAATTGGACGAAGTTCCGGTGAATTTGGGGGGTTCATATCCTTTGGCACAAAATTGACTCCGTTGGCTCGGTACCACTCCAATACGTTTCGAGCGTAGTGGCAGGATGCTAGATCAGGCCAAAACAGAGTTGATCCTTTGTGCTTCTTAATGAATGGCAAGAGACGCTTCTTAAGGCACTCTTCCGTGTAAATCGCACCGTTTATTGTTCCGGAAGGGATGACTTATTTCACCACATCCGCAAATCGCCTGCCAGATTAGAAACTTCTTTGCAAATTTCGATAGTTTCTTCTTTCGAACATCCTCCGGAACATCGAACTTCGAGTTGGCAACGAAATATTCTTGCCCAGGAAGTTGACGGAAGTCGGCCTTGACGTATGTTTCGTCGTCCATCACGATGCAACCGGATTTGGTGAGCAGCTTCGTGTAAAGTTTCCGGGCGCGGGTTTTCGCAGTGATGTTTTGTTTTTCATTCCGGTTTGTGGCTTTTTGCACTTTGTAAACATGTAACCCAGCACGCTTCATGGTTTTCTGCACAAAACCGACTGACACCTTAGACTTTTTAGCGACATCTCGAATTGACATGTTTGGACGGTTCTTGAATTGTTGTACGACTTTCCTGGCCATTTTACTGTCCATTGGACCACTTTTACGACCACTCCCTTCCTTCCTTTGGACACTCAGACGCTCCTTGAAGGTTCTTATTACACGAGACACAGTTGTATTTACAATTCCAAGCCTTTTAACAATCCACCGGTGGGACGCCCCTGGATTTTGATTGTGAGTGCACAAAATTTTCTCACGGACAATTTCTTGTTTCGACGACGTGACTTGAACTACTGAATGTATAACTATGAAACTTGGCAGATGAAAATAATACACTATGGATAAGATCTACTCAAATTTCTAGGTTTTTTACTCATACGATTCAAAAGTTACAGAAGATTTTCTGTGTGCCATTTTTATCTCTCCCGGTAAAGGACGTGGTTGACAATCATAGAAACGTGTATCTGTATTATGGCGTTTGGATAAGCGGCTTCCGATGGCAAAATATGACCCCGAAGTTCATTCCAGATGGTGAAACAGAACGAGGCGGACGGATAAGATCGCTTCAAGGCGAGACTCGTAGAGCTAAGTCAGAAGTCTGGTTCGATTACACTGAGAAATAATCTTCCATATTTCTCTCATGGTAAAACACGTGGCCAACGAGCATGAAAAAGAGTATCTGATCAAACATCCTGCTGGTGTTTGGATTGGTAGCTTCCGATGGCAAAACAAATTAAGCCGGTGTTCATTCCAGAAGGTGACAAAGTAAACACGGAGGTCTACATCGTGATTTTAAGTAAATAGTAAGTTCTTTCGTGGATCAAAGCAGAACGGTTCAAACGCAAGTGTTGTATTTCAACAAAAAGGACTCCGTACCACACCTCGAACCGCAATTAGAAGTGGTTGCAGGAACATCTAGCGTTATGCGACCCTACTCAGCCGATATGTGGTCACCATCCAGCCCAGATCTTAATCCGCTGGAGTACTTATATTCATAAAACGTTACGGGTGTCGATTATAAAATTAGACACCAGCATAAAACCGGAGCGACTTCTGAGCTGAGGGGTGCGGCTACCGCAGTATTGAAAATGGAAGACTTTTACTAGTTGGGGTGAAAAGCCTCCTCCTTGCTAACCTCCTTGGCAATGTCAAAAAAGTTCATGAAATGGTGTTCGCTGACCTGAAAGTCGTATTGATCTAACCGTACTAGCGAACATACTCGAGCCAGACTCCAAGTTTTCCCTTTAATTGCACTATATCCTCACACATTTTCATTGCGTAATTGCACAAACCATATAAATCACACTCCACTTATTACACTAGCCACACGAAAATCTACGAATACGTGATAAAATTCAAGAAAACCATGGGATTAATTTTCACAATAATTTAAAAATGCTTGCACCTATTTTGAACCGTGTTTACAATCGACTTAATCGCTTGATGTTGCACTGCTCACATACTGTATAGCATACACATCAACGCTAGTGTGCGTTTTCAATCATTCATAGAGCATTCTATGCCCAACGTTATGGTGAGTCTTGTTGTCAATATTCTCACGGAGGAATAACAAGCAAAACCTTTCATTTTGTCTTGGTTATATGCATGCTACCCAACACAGAAGTGCTGTCAAATGATCTACTTCACTTTTGGGTGTAGTAGTGATGAGCGTTAACTTGTTTGTATTTTTTTCTTGATTAAAATCAGTACGATTAACATATGTACACAGATGGGATTAATGTTTTTCGTGATATTATTAATATAGGTACATAGCAGTGGCAACTTTTCCGTATTAAATTGGAAGAAAATTATCAGAACCCAATGTTTTGTGTGTTGCTAGACGATTAACGGTAAGTGGACGATTAAATTGTGAATAACTTGTGTAATCAGTGTTCGGTATTCAGAGCATATTCACCGATTTCCACTGGAGGTCTGCTTATTGAGCTCAAGATAGGTTCCGCTTCCCTATAACACCTAATAAAAAAGTAACTCAAAGACTTCTAAGTTTAACCAAAAAAGATGTATGTACTTACAGCGGCCTAATAACGGGCCACTGCTCAAGTATATATTATTTAAAACAGCTAGGAAAATTGGAAGATTACACATGTCGCTTCTGCAACCTAGATAGTGAAAACTCAGAACACTTACTATGCCACTGTGAAGCACTGTTTCATAAAAGGAGATTTTTTTTTATAAAGGAAAAATACAACCGTCAGATGTATGGATGAACTCTCCCAGTAAGGTAATAGACTTTATTCGTTCTATAATTCGTTACTTGGATTATGCCTGGGATTATGTCAGCAAGTGGAAATCACTCAATCTAATAGTGATACGAGACCCGGAGATGTGGTGTAAATAAAATAAAATAGGGGCTCGCCACAATAGATCAAAAAACTGGTCGCAGTGAAAAATGTACCCAGCGGGAAGAGGAAAAAAAACCCACATTAATCCACCGATGGTGAGACTGAACCCTTCTTACACTTCACCAGAATTACAAACTCAAATGTGGGCAATATTGTACTGGATACATATTTTCATCAGAAATTCCAAGAAGATTCAGAAATATTCAATATGCCATACATTCAGTTTATAAAGTGAACTATTTGTCAATCCTGAACGTATTGTTGAGCAATGTGATTAAAATATAACCATTAATAGTTTTTAATAACCTGTTTATGCTAGTTATAAAAGAGGAGAAATTACATAAATATTAGAATTAAAAAATAAATAAAATATTCAAAAAGAATATTCATATAATCTGTCCATAGAATGCACTATTAGACAATGCTTAGTGTCAATTTTGATTATCGATATGGATTCAAGATGCTTAATAAGTACATATTCGTTGAAAATAGTAAATGGAGACTTTGTGTAATTTTCGAATATACTCGTTGCAGTTGAACACCAGCCACTCGAGCCAATCGATGCTGCTCTAATTCTATACAGTCGCATAGTGTGGCTAGTCCGCTGTATGTGCTATACAACGCTCCAGATGCGACACAATAGAATGCAAGCGGCATCGATTGGTGTGATTGGTCTTGTTCGGTTTTGCACTGCAACGAGTATATTGTCATCTCACAATTATGTGCTCTCAGGTATTGTTTTGGTCATATCTCCATGAAGAATTATCCAATCATAATAAAATTTTGACCAGTTATTTGGAAATATCATAGCTTTGATTTGGCACCAACAAAACTAAAATCGGTACACAATAGCTCAGTATGTAATCGGAGACTAAACTGTTTGATTACTATTAAAATAGGCCTTCAAGTACTGTTTCGTTCATATCTTCGTAACGAAATGTCCGAATGAAAAAAAAATCAATAGCGTTCTATGGGAATGTTGTAGCTTCCATTTGCCGTCAACAGAACTGAAATCGGTTCACAGATGGCTGAGAAACCGATGTGACATTATTTGTAACGCACACACACACATACACACACACACACACACACACACATACACACACACACACACATACATACACACAGACATGTGCTCAGTTCGTCGAGCTGAGTCGAATGGTATATGACACTCGGCCCTGTGGGCCTCGGATAAAAAGTCGAGTTTTCAAGCGATCTTAATACCCTTCTATTGATGTAAGAAGGGTAAAAAGGGAAGTTAACATAATGAAATTTTGAACACTTATTTGGAAATTTTATAACTTTAATTTGGCGTTAACAAAGCTTCAATCCTGAGCTTCAATTTTGATTATCGATATGGATTCAAGATGCTTAAATAAGTACATATTCGTTGAAAATTGTAAATGGAGACTTTGTGTAATTTTCGAATATACTCGTTGCAGTTGAAAACCAGCCACTCGAACCAATCGATGCTGCTCTAATTCTATACAGTAGCATAGTGTGGCTAGTCCGCTGTATGTGCTATACAACGCTCCAGATACGACACAATAGAATGCAAGCGGCATCGATTGGTGTGATTGGTTTTGTTCGGTTTTGCACTGCAACGAGTATATTGTCATCTCACAATTATGTGCTCTCAGGTATTGTTTTGGTCATATCTCCATGAAGAATTATCCAATCATAATGAAATTTTGACCAGTTATTTGGAAATATCATAGCTTTGATTTGACACCAACAAAACTAAAATCGGTACACAAATAGCTCAGTATGTAATCGGAGACTAAACTGTTTGATTACTATTATAATAGGCCTTCAAGTACTGTTTCGTTCATATCTTCGTAACGAAATGTCCGAATGAAAAAAATCAATAGCGTTCTATGGGAATGTTGTAGCTTCCATTTGCCGTCAACAGAACTGAAATCGGTTAACAGATGGCTGAGAAACCGATGTGACATTATTTGTAACGCACACACACACATACACACACACACACATACACACACACACACACACACACACACACACACACATACATACACACAGACATGTGCTCAGTTCGTCGAGCTGAGTCGAATGGTATATGACACTCGGCCCTGTGGGCCTCGGATAAAAAGTCGAGTTTTCAAGCGATCTTAATACCCTTCTATTGATGTAAGAAGGGTAAAAAAAGGTGGATTGCCCAGACAGGGGCAGGAAGCGCAAAACGGATGCAAGAACGGACACCAAGATCATGTGCGTAGTCAAGAAAACCCCAAAAGTAACTGTCAGTGAGATCCAGGAAACCCTTCAACTATCAGTTTCTGGTTAAACTGTTCGTCGCCGTCTTGTGATTGTTGATTAACAAAGTTGCCAGGAAGCGCCAATTTATCAGCAAGGCAAACAAAGCCAAACTGCTATTGCGTATGCTGATAAGCCCGTAGAATTCTGGCAAACGGTTCTCTGAACGAACGAATCAAAATTCGAGCTTTTAAATCGAAAGCGGCGGGTTCTTGTGTGGTTGAGATCGGGTGAGAAGCTTCAGGAGCACCACATCCAAGGCACGGTGAAGCATGGAGGAGGAAATGTATTGAACTGGGGGTGTTTTTCGTGGGGAAGAGTGGGTGGCCTCGTGAAAATCGACGGGATAATGACGGCAGATTCCTACATCATCATCCTGCGAGAAAATCTGGAGGTTTCGCTGATCCAGACGGGTCTTGAAGATAAGTTCGTATTTCAGCAGGACAACGACCCGAAGCATGCTGCCAAGAAGACCAAGTCTTTCTTTCGGTATTGACGGATCAAACCGCTGGGATGGCCTCCACAAAACTTGGACCTCAACCCCATCGAGAATTTATGGGCAATTTTAGATGCTAGTCAACATATTCTTACCCATTCCCTACTTTACCTGCATTCGTATGAGGCCGGGGTCGGTATTGTCTTAGTTTGGGATCACCAGTTTTTACACATTGAGGATGTATGCTAGTGCCAAGGATAATCTTTGGGTTATCCGTGTAGTAACGGCTGATCTGGCAATAAGAGAGTGGTAACCTCGGGCGGTCAATTTTGCTAGTTATCTACACTTTTTTCAGCATTTCAGCCCGGAGAAGCTGATTGGCGTAGTCTGGGCAATGTTGTCTACTTGCCAATAGGGAAGTGAGTGGCTGCAACTGAAGATCGTGTTTAAACAGGGTATATTTTCCATTCTAATTTAATTAACAATTTCAGTATCTCAGTGCTTTGTGATACCTTTGCATTTCAGAACATAGAACAGCAGAAAATTTATTGCTTGCAATGCTCAATTTGTTTGTCTTCCCAACATCATGGGATTCCAGTAGTGAACAGCAATTCCTGGTTAAATCAAAGATGTGAAGAGAAAGTATCGATGGGTCCGATAGAGCTCGGCAGGTTATGAAATTGAATAGAAGTTGTTTTTTATTCATAATATTAATACACATCCAATTTGGATTTTGCAGTAACAATCCAGTGGCAGTCAGCATTATTTTGTCAATACATAAATTATATTCTACGTACATCACATACATACATTTTAAAGGGTAAGGCATGTAGGGTGCCACACGAAGTGAAGGCTGGATGAGGAACTCGTGGTTATCTGGCCCAAGTCATGGATGACAATTGTGCCTTCCTTGTTGAAAATCGCCAGATCGAGATCAGCGAAATTCTAATTTTCTTCCGACTGTCTATAGTGAGTTTGCTAACCTTTTTTTACTGACAAACCATCAGACGGAAGTCCTGATGTGTATTGTCTAGTGTTCATTTCCGGTAATAAGAGCGTTTCGTTGGAAGGAGATTCTTATACTTTCCGTGGGTTTCGTCTAAGCGCTTCTGTTACGGGTCCACACCCTCATTTTTGGCCTCTTCATACTACGTAATAGAGAGGATTACAGGTATGTACAGTTTGAACTTGCCTTTAGGAGGAACTGTGCGCCATAGCAAGTCCTGCACTGTTTGGGAGCTGTCGATAGAAAGTTCAATAGGCTCTGATTGAAATAAGCTGTGGAAATTTTACTGTCTTTCTGATAGTGTTTCTAATATCATCTGTTTGGCCATACATTTATAATCCCAAATAAGCGTCGTTATCATGGTGGACCCTCTGAAGCGAATCAATCAAGACAACGTCTCTTTGTGGAATCTACGCGACTCGTCCATTACTCCGCCACAAAAGCATCACGTAAGCAAATCTGATTCAGACAGCCCCAAAGCACTATGCTACAGAACATCAAAAAAGCACTGAGGATGCCAGGATCAAAATAAAAACCCGCATTAATCCACCGATGGTGAGACTGAACCCTTCTTACACTTCACCAGAATTACAAACTCAAATGTGGGCAATATTGTACTGGATACATATTTTCATCAGAAATTCCAAGAAGATTCAGAAATATTCAATATGCCATACATTCAGTTTATAAAGTGAACTATTTGTCAATCCTGAACGTATTGTTGAGCAATGTGATTAAAATATAACCATTAATAGTTTTTAATAACCTGTTTATGCTAGTTATAAAAGAGGAGAAATTACATAAATATTAGAATTAAAAATAAATAAAATATTCAAAAAGAATATTCATATAATCAGTCCATAGAATGCACTATTAGACAATGCTTAGTGTCAATTTTGATTATCGATATGGATTCAAGATGCTTAATAAGTACATATTCGTTGAAAATAGTAAATGGAGACTTTGTGTAATTTCGAATATACTGTTGCAGTTGAACACCAGCCACTCGAGCCAATCGATGCTGCTCTAATTCTATACAGTCGCATAGTGTGGCTAGTCCGCTGTATGTGCTATACAACGCTCCAGATGCGACACAATAGAATGCAAGCGGCATCGATTGGTGTGATTGGTCTTGTTCGGTTTTGCACTGCAACGAGTATATTGTCATCTCACAATTATGTGCTCTCAGGTATTGTTTTGGTCATATCTCCATGAAGAATTATCCAATCATAATGAAATTTTGACCAGTTATTTGGAGATATTATAGCTTTGATTTGGCACCAACAAAACTAAAATCGGTACACAAATAGCTCAGTATGTAATCGGAGACTAAACTGTTTGATTACTATTATAATAGGCCTTCAAGTACTGTTTCGTTCATATCTTCGTAACGAAATGTCCGAATGAAAAAAATCAATAGCGTTCTATGGGAATGTTGTAGCTTCCATTTGCCGTCAACAGAACTGAAATCGGTTCACAGATGGCTGAGAAACCGATGTGACATTATTTGTAACGCACACACACACATACACACACACACACACACACACACATACATACACAGCAGACATGTGCTCAGTTCGTCGAGCTGAGTCGAATGGTATATGACACTCGGCCCTGTGGGCCTCGGATAAAAAGTCGAGTTTTCAAGCGATCTTAATACCCTTCTATTGATGTAAGAAGGGTAAAAACATCCGAAGAGTATCGAACTAAAAGGGGACTACATTGAGTAAAATTTAAAAAAATTGTTTTCATTCCCAAGGAGGTTACTTTTCACCCCACCTAGTAAGTACGGTGGCAACATCGTAAAATGCCTTGTTGATCTTGTAAAACTTCAACATCTGTATTCAAGGACAGTTTGAAGTATCGTGAGTACAGTGTTATTATGTCCCGTGGTGCTATTTCAACACATAAATACGTGGAGGCATCGTAAATTGTCTTGTTGATTGACAAGATCTGAACTCAAGGATAGCTTGGAGTAACTTAGGTATTTTAGAAATATTGCAACATGTCTATTGCAGTGTTATGATGTCCCATGGGGCTATCTCAGATTACAAGTACGTTGGAGACATTGTACTTAAGCAACAGCTAGGGTATATAGCTTTATTGATCATGTAGAACATCAAGATCTGTTATTCAAGGATAGTTTGGAGTAACGTAGGTATTGTAGAAAAACTGTAATATGTCTTTTACAGTGTTATGATATTCCGTGGAGCTTTTTCAAATAATAAGTACGGTTGAGACATCGTTAATCTAATTATTGATCATGTAGAACATCAAGATTTGAACTCAAGGATTGTTTAAACTTAGGAAAAATATTCGCATATTTTAGTCTTCTCAATAACCTAGGATCAATCACATTGTATTATTTGCTTCTTTTTAGTTGAAGATGTTTACCCATTTCTGCCCTTTTGGACGGACTGAGTGATTTTCGACTCAAAAGTGAGTAGCTTCAAAATTTATTTAATATAACAAACAAATCACAGTTTGAGCCATGCATGTTCACAATGAACTTTCAATGACGGAAAAATCAAGATGTTGAAAACAAGTTTATGAAAACAAAAAACAAGTTTATGATAAGAATTTAAAAAAAAATGTACGTGGAAAAGTAAACGAGGGGGAGGTGTGAACATTTACCATACCCCCAACACCCGTACTGTCCACGTGGTTTAAGGATAGTCGTTTTACTGTATTACACCTGATCCGTTCTAAAACTTTCATAGAAACATGTACCTGCCTTTGAAAAAAAATAAGCAGTGTTATGGAAAATCGAACGATTAATGTTTCATTAATCAATAACAGTGCACATACATTTGAATATCAATCCAATACTTTAGAAAGGCTTATGAGCCTCTGGCTGCAAGCGGTAAGAGAAAATTAACAATCCAAAATAAATTCATGTCATAAAAAAAACAATGCAGAATATGAACTTCACATTCATCAACGTAATTCTGGTACTTCAGTTTCAACGCCTCAAGTAACTCCTTCTTCTGCTGTTTCTGCTGATCCGTCTCAACGAACTCTTCACTTCAACATCTGGAGGGTAATCTACTGACTTGGCAATGCATTTCCCATAGTCAACATTATCGGCCCCGAAGGGAAATAGACCACAAACTCTGAAACCGTTCTTGATACTGGCCTTTTTGATCCCTTTATCCATCGCATTTTACAACACGCCGGGATAATGATTCAGTGAAAGATTCTCTCCTCTGTGTTCCATCCGCCAGCCCGATACAGCACTCTTCCAGGCAGCCTTGAGCGGTTTAAATATGGTGACATCCGCCGGTTGTGTTTGGAAAAAAAACAATGTCAAAACTTTTCCAAGACCAGACCAGTTTGGTTTTTCATCCTCACAAGTTCTTTACAACAAATTTCTTATATATTTGGCTAAGAAGATGTTTCTGGTTGGAAAACAATAATGGATTGAAGTTACCAGAAGGCACGAAATGCGTCTAGAGACTCTAGTTTTACCAAATCCTTCAATAGTAATTCTAGGTAGGTGGATTAGTATAGATTGCTCTTGAAGATCGGTCCACATCGGCTCTTTAGCGTTGTTGAGTTTCTTCCCAATGAAAAATCACCATCACTCTATGTGAGTGGCCCTGGGTCATCCTGGCTGATCGTACAGATTGGTCAAAATTAGCTCTTATACTCGTAAGCAACTAAACTATCTTGACTTATACCTTATTACACTTTTTGCAAGCACCCAACAGCATGCTTAACTTCGATATAAATCGGCCCAAATTGACTTTCGAGCAATATCAACTTTTATCTTGTTTTCCCAATGAGAAATCACAAACACACTTTGTGAGTGGCCCAAACAGCATCTCTACTGTTGGATTTAATTGAACCAAATCGTCTGTCAATCTATTTTTATTTATCTAGTCTTCCCAATCAAAAAATATCATCTCATATTCTGTGTGGCCCCCAATGGCATCCTGGTTAGAATTAATTAGTAATAATGATTTGAAAATAATGTTTGCATTCTCAAAACATGAGCCTTCATCGCCACATTAAGGCCAGCGGTAAAATTCCATCTGACCTACCCTGCCACCCAGTTCCTTCTCGAGACAACAACGACATCGACGACGGCGGCGACGACTATAGCTCATTTGCAATGGTTTTTGCTCAAAGAATGGGTAAATTTTGCATACACAATTTGTAACGAGATTTCGCAGAACAGTGCCCGGAGAGGCGAGCTTTCCCTCATCCCTTTGCTCCTCACATCGCAGCTTTTTCATCGTTGTCTGTCGGTATCGAAGTTTCCGAATGAAATTTTCTGCTGAAAACCAAATTACAGATTTCCGGTTTACAGTTTGTTGCAACTCCTAATTACATTCGACTGGGCTCCAGTTTTTTTTTTTTTTTTTAACTTCAACATCAGCCCAAAGCCTGTTGGTCGGTGGCTATGCTGTTAGTGCTATGCCGAGTGGGTGGAAGAGGATAGTTGGCGAAAGTCTTCTTGTTGTTAGTGCGGTTGCTTTTCAGATGATGCAAACTCTGAGTTTTTTTTTCTGTGCCGACCTCTTCCTGATTGCAAAGTTTTTTACTTGAGCATTGCAAACCGACAGCAAGGAATAGAGGAAGGTAGGTTAAAGCGTAATAGGGAAAGTTATTCAAACTGATTAAATAGATGAGCTCAAACTCAATCGAGCTGTGTGTCGGGTTGGTAGTTCAACATGGTCGGTTGCTTTGAGAAACTTTTTGCCTCTTGCCTCTTTGAAGGGACAACTGACCAAGAAAATTTTAACGGATCTCCGATCAATCTTTATGGTTGGATTTCTCCGGGAAATGGTAGGAGTTGTTGGAAGGTTGATTGGAATATCCACTTGGTGATGGCAATGGCATAAAGAGATAACAAATGCAGTAAAAGATTCGTTGCAGAGTTTGTGTTCCTCCGAGTGATGCGATAGTTCCGATTACAGTGGCAACTTTGGCAGTCATACAAATATGTGTAGCTTTTGTGAGCACTCCCAGCTCAAAACAAACTTGCTTTAAGGTGAAAGTGCATGTTGCACTTCCACGTCGCTTGTCTACTCGTCGCTCAGAAATCAAACAGGTCTGAAAATGGAAAGTAATTCACAAGATGTGTAATTGGTCGGTGAATGTAGTGTGATAAAAAGTATTGTATGGAAAATGTACTATACCATAAGTGTACTTAACGTGCAATGATTAAAATCCCACCTTCACGGCGAAACAGCTACTTCCAGCACCTCTTAAAACCCACTGTACTTACAGCCACAAAATCTCGAAAAGCGGCAGTTACAAGCTCTGTTGTAACTGGTTATGATCACCGTTTATTTGACTCGTAAGTTGTAGTAAAACCGTAACGCCAAAAACTGCACGCGTCATCATAATTCCATCACGCGAAAATACAGCGCGGCCACTCATGGTTATCATCCGAAGGCAAAGGTGAAGGCGATACTTTTGCATCGCTGAAAGTTGAAAATTCGGTCGGAAAAGTTTTTCTTCTCGAACGACAACTTTTGCAGATTTCGGGCACCCAGCTGCATCCGCTTCTTCTTCTTTCTTCTTGGAGGTGCATGCAGTAGGATGTACAAATTTCAGTGGCAGTGCCATCGGCCTCAGTGACAAGGAATAAGTTGAAATTTAATTACTAGAAGTGCAGTGTAGCGTGGTGACAAATTTCATTTTCAGGGACGCACGGATAAAAAATTATTGAGAAATTCCAACTCGCGAGCGTGACAGGTATTACTGTAGTAGAATTTAATTTTCCATCAATCTGCGCATTTGAAATGCAAAATTTTGAAATTGATAGACACCACTTCACACAACACACAGCATACGATGGGACGACCATAATTGGCTACGAAACACAGCGTGGCTAAATATTGTGCTTTCGAAACCGCACTACAGTTACGCGTTTGTTTGTTGGTTTAATAAAAACGTTTCAAACGGCCGTTATGTGGTGCAATGACAGGAATTTCGTGGTGTAAATTATATTTTTATGCGGTTGTAGCCCCACAATAGTTGTTTGCTTTCATTGGTGGGAAATTGTTGCTTTGAGCTACTCATTTTCCCGGATGAGTTGATATTGATTTCATTTGAAGCTGAGAGCTCATTGATTTCAGTTAAACATCAACAAACTAGGTTCATGGCTTACCTTTTCTCGGTTGACTTATTTATTTATTTATTTATTTCTGTCAACCAATCGTAAACTTAATATTTATACTTAGTTCTAACTTTTTCATAGGTTGCATAAAAATGAAAACATTGCACAACATTGCACAAGAAGTAATCAAGCAAGATCAAGGGCGTTTCAAAAGTAGATTTTTCTCAATCCTGGTATTAAGAATCGATAGAAAAAAGATATACTATCTCTCATAATTTCATAATAACTGGTAGTTTTGTTCTTTATTGAAAAATATTCAACCCGTATTTTTTTTCAATAGGGTGGCCGTTCCTGCGTTAGGGTGCTCCAAAAAATTGATTTCTTTCAAAAATGCTTTTTTCAAGAAAATTTTTAATTTATGCCAAATGCAAAAGATTTAGGTTTTAATGCTGAATGGAATTTTTTCGCAACATGTGAAAGGTCCGAACGACGCGTTGGGAGAAGTATTGAAACGCAATGCAGCAAAAGCCATTTAATAACTTCGGCATATGAACTACATAAACGGACCACTTCTAAGAGAGATTTCAAAATACGACTATTATTCGGAGCGTGAAACAATGAAAAATAAATTGAAAACCCGCTATGCTCGAGTGAAACAAGTCTCGGAAACCCAATCATTTCATTGTTTTAAACCAAAAGATGAAATGTGTATTATCGTAAAACAACTAAATGAACTAATAAAAATAACTTCTACTTGATGGGGGCGCATGGTTGGCACGTTTCTTCAAATAATGAAAACGTGCAGTAGGATACCCAACTAACATTTTTCATTAGGTAAACGCTTCATTGGCAATACGTATACAACGTTAAACTGAGTAATGGCTAAGAAGTGGTTGCACAAGCGTCCAGCCAATATTTTCACAGGTAAATCTGGCGAATCTACCCAGCTTCATGAAATTGCGAAAAGTTAGCAAGAAGCGTGTATACACCTTTTAAAAAGTTAGTATCATCACCCATTTGCATTCTATGTTTGATAATCATTCTCTCAACTTTTTCTCAACTTGTATACAGCTGATACTCTGCTATACATACGAAAAAGTTTTTTACAGCTTCATTCCAACTAACTGAACAATGTTCTTACAGTGCGGAAATGGTAGCTTTTGTACAGCCTTTCGAAAACCCCGCCATGCAGAAAATGTACATCGGTTTATAGCCTAGGAAGCTTTTATTCAAAAATTATACAACTTATTACGTAACTGTTCTACAAAGACAGTGCATTTATTCATAGCAATTTCATATTTTTAGAACTGTGGAAAACAGCTTTTTATTGTCTATAGTACACGTTGATATAAATGCTTAAATCATAGTTACTACACAGCAATCGAAGAAATATGTTTGTCAAACACTGTTTACAATACTCGTGGACGATATTACGGCAATTGATGCTGTTTTTACCCGTTGTATAATCGCAAAGTTAATGTTAATTGCATATAACTATATGAATTTTGTATTATTATGTTTATATACATAAATTTATATATCACTTACCCGTGTACTTACCAGATTCGAACTCTGCACCTTCACCATAAGATCGGTGACTGTATCCTCAGATCCATATCAGCTGTGAGGAATTCCGGTACCCGTATTCAAAGTGTTCAAACCATATTTTAGTTCTAATAATGCTGTACAACAATGATTGCTGAAGCTCTTTACGAACAGCTTCATACTGTTTTGAAAATCAGTGTTACCGAGATTATTATAGTCTAAACATGATCACCGTCCAATTTTCGTTGTCATCTGTGCCGCGCTCGGACTCATTTGTTATAATTTTTTTAAACGACATTAATATCAATTTCATTTAAAACGGTTGTTATAGCAATCTATTAATTATTGCTATATTATGAATTTCCTGTTATTAAAAAAAAAATCCACTATAACCGGGGATTGAACACCTGATCTTCTACTCAGTGGCCCGATAGAATAACTACTAAGCCATCAAGACATATTTATTAATCTGTTCACTTATTGTGTAAAAGAAGTAAATCGCATATATTGAATTATAATGTGAAATAATATTATCAAAACAATTAAATACATTAAACTTCAACAGAAATTGTTCGTTTAAATGCAACAAGATTCTATTTAATCCTATACACACAAAATTGTATCCGTGTTTAATTTAGCCGTTTTACAGTGCACAAAACCCTCACCATCTGAAACCCTGACATTGTATCGAGCATGTGTGCAATATTGTTTGTAGCAAAGCAGCAAGCTTTATTCGCTCGAGAGCAAATATTCTAAAATAAATCGTCTGTTTGTCTATGGTACAATGATGCATAGAATGACAGTACTTGCCTATAAAAAATATGCTGCTGGTTATAGACCATTTTATGAGACGTTTCTGATCAGCTGATGCTCATTTTCATGAATGAACATTGACAGGAGCTATCTACCTACCTTCTGTGAGGAGCAAAATAGCTCCTGCCATTCGGTAAAATAGTCTATAAACATAACATCTTGTATACCTTTAACAAACGCTCGTGCAAGCGAGTCACAGATAAAGCACCTGATCCGCAGCGTATTTATTTGGCCGTTAATAATTAATCCATTTAAAAGTAGAGGAACCAGTTAATCGACGAATGGTTGCAAAAAATCGTTGACTGTAAGGGGCTTAGATTTGCCGTGAAATATTACAATTATCGTTGGTTTGATATGTGACATACGGTGTATGTTGCACAAAATAGGCCATAGCTGGTACTTGGAAGTTTAGACACTTGCTTTGTGGTTCATAGTTCCGATCGTACGGATAATTTCCTGAGTGTAGTTTAGACTCTAAAGCTCATTCCATAAGAGATCGTATGAAATGATTATTGTTGCATTGGTCGAAAGCATGCCTCTTATACACTTTCAATTGATGTCGTATAGTCTCGTGGGATTGTGGCTCGGCTCTGGATGCCGAGGCTCACGGTTCGAATCCCGATTGCAACTTTTTTTTTCATGTGAGGAAAATATTCATACGATCGTCATATGAACTTCTTTCCATTAGGGAATCGTATAAAATTTGCAATTATGTCTTCTGGCAAGTTTTCATACGATATTCGAATGAATTACTCTCTATTTGTTTGCTCAGTGTACTTATACAACATTCTATACAGCTATAATCACTAAGCTGTATAGCGGCTAAGGTATTTTTAATATAAAGGCTTTTGAAAAGCTATAACAAAGCTAACAGATAAAACTGTGTAAGAGAACACAGAATGATAATTCAAAAGCTTAACCGAATAATTTCTTAGCTACATAAACAAGCTGTGTAAATGCAGACAAACATTGTTCGCATAAGAGCTTTTTTTTGTAAAGTATGCAACCTAGAGCTAAATGTTGTGTTAAAGCTGTGTTACATTACGCATAAGTACTGTATCGATTTTTTAATTCTACTTATAGCTTATTCAGCTTCACTTGCTTTTATACAATTATAAAACAGCTTATAAGTTCTTAACTTCGGCTTAGGCAACTAAAAATGTTAGTTGGGTAGCCAGCAAAACCTAAAAACATAGCATATTTGAAATAAAAAATATCTCAAAAGCTAAAATACACACACAATTTTGTTATATTTTATTTAAAAATGTCTAATCTTTTAAGAAAATATATAAAAAAGAGGGGGTTCTTAGAACCCGAGACCATAAAAACCTTAAAAAATTAAAAGAATCTTTGTTTTCAATATCAATACTGTAGTAAAAGAGGTATTTTTCCTTTTTGTTTCTAAAAATGCTTTTAAATTGCCTTTCATTTGCGACCCAGTAGTTCAAAAGTTATGGATTTTTTTTTAAAAAAGCTTTTTTGAAAAAGGTCAATTTTTTGAACCACCCTAACGTAGAAACAGCCTCCCCAATTAAAAAATAAAAAAGATCGTTTATCTTTTTTCTATGGAATTACTGTATTATTCTTCACTGAATATTTTGAATATTATGACAAAATTGAGACAAAACAAACACATTTTGTGAGGAAATAATGAAAATTCAAAGGATGCCAAATAAGTTTTGAAGTGCGTTTAGTATATTTTTTTCATATTTTTATTTAAAAAAAAAGTTAATTATAAATAAATGTACGTATAAATAATTGAGAAACAATTTATGTGGTCTAATCGATTCAAAACGTTTTTATTCACAACGTATCTCAACATAATTTATTGCGTACATGCTTGAGCAAGTGATAAAAACCATTAAAAGTATAAATTTTAGTTTTTTTCATATCTGCAGATCTGGATTTACGATGCCTCGACCGTATTTATTAGTTGGAACATCTCAACACTGTAAAAGACAAATGAAAGTTTTTCTATAATACCAACGGTACTCCAAACGTTCCATCAATAACAGATGTCATGGTATTTTACATGATCAACAAGGCTATATACCCTACACACAAAGAATAATGATTATTAGAATTAAAAGAACCATTTAGCTTAAATTGAAAAGTTGCGTTGGTTCTTTTTCGTAGAAAGCGGTTTGCTTTCACTACAAAAACGTTCAAACTGTCAAATCAAAATTTTCCTCCTTGGTACATTTAAAAGTTGAAACTTTCAAAACGAATTGTAGAACTGTCAAATCGAAACCGTGGCATCGTTGAAAATTAAAGCAAATAATTTATATTCCAACATAAATTGTCAACGAAACAGTGTCGTGTAATAAAAATAAAAATATGCCATTTGCAGTGAAATAGAAAATAGATCTTACATTAAAAGTTTTAATTTTGAAATAAATTGTAGAATTTTCAACCCGAAAGCGTAGCATGGCATCAAATTATTTTTATTCCAAAATTAACTTTCAAGATGAAATTGTCGAGTGATTAAAATAAAAATATGATGTTTGGAATGAATTAAAAATTGTTGTAACATACAAAAGTTTTTTTTAGATGAATCTTTCACATTTTCACAACATGCCTCAGACAAAGCGCAGTTTGTCTGATCTATTCTTTCTTGCTCATTATTGCTTATGATTCCTATATATAAGTCGTAGCCGTAAAATGTCATCCTCATTCGTCAATTCGTATGGTAATCCGCATTCGTCCATCCTCACGCAGTTCTGACAACAACTCGGCTAAAGGTGCTCCGATACGAATTCCGTCAATGTTCGACCAGAACATATCTATCGGATTCCATTATCACCCTTCGCCTGGAAATAATAGAAGCAAAAGAATTACTCACAACTTGAATCGAAAACAGCCGACGTTCTTTTATGTTACAAAAAACGAACATGAAAAAAACATTTTCCTCGCAGTTTTCACCAAACGCGTACGAAAGCGAATAAGAGTAACGAAGCACGCAGTAGATGCGTACGCAGACAACAACATTGAAAAATTGCAAATGACAACGACGACGACGACTTGCTTTGTGTTGGTGGATTTGACAGTTCTACAATTTTCATTGTAAAAGAAACCACTTTTAAATTTACACACTGAACCGAAACATAACACTTTCAAATCAAACGAAGAACTTTCGTTGTAGATAGTTTTACTTTCATTTTAATGAAAAATAAACCCTTTTTAGAAGTAAAGTGCAAAACTTTTAATAAAACAAGATTTATTTTTTGTGTGTAGCAGCAAACTTGTTGCAAATCAGTAAAGTTAGCCTTAATGTGACCAAATAAATCACAATCGAGTGGACCGTTTAAAATCCGCAAATTGCTCTAACTTTTGATCCGTTACATGTCCCATGGGTAAGATTAATTGAAATTTTGCGTAGACTAAGTTAAATGTTTATTGTTTACACTCTGTGAGTTATGCCTAGTTCAGACTACAGGCTTGTAACATAATACAAGGGTGTTTTGAACAGAATCTAAAGGGCGATACGGTCAAAATTTGGTCAATATCAACTTGACGTATTTCTTTCAATTTTGCATTTAAAAAACCTGAACACCCCTCATTTTGAAGGTGTGTGTGTAGAATGTTGCTCCTATTTTGATTTTGGAATTCACTCTTCAGTTGTCAAAATGCCGTCCAAGCAAGAAGAGCAGCGTATCAAAATTTTGCTCGCGCATCGCGAAAATCCGAGCTACTCGCACGCAAAGTTGGCAAAATCGCTAAAAGTTGTCAAATCAACCGTTACAAATGTAATTAAAGTGTTTGGGGAACGTTTGTCGACAGCCAGGAAGTCTGGATCGGGGGAAATCGAAAACCGGAAGCCGCTGAGATGACAAAGAGAGTTGCCGGTAGTTTTCAAGCGAAATCCTAACCTATCTCTCCGAGATGCCGCAAATAAGCTGGGTGTATCGTCTACAACCGTGCATCGAGCCAAAAACGAGCCGGACTATCGACTTACAAGAAGGTAGTGACTCCAAATCGCGATGATAAACAAAATACGACGGCCAAAGCGCGATCCCGGAGGCTGTACACGACGATGCTGACGAAGTTTGACTGCGTGGTAATGGACGACGAAACCTACGTCAAAGCCGACTACAAGCAGCTTCCGGGACAGGAGTTTTATACGGCAAAAGGAAGGGGAAAGGTAGCAGATATTTTCGCCAACACGAAACTGTCAAAGTTCGCAAAGAAATATCTGGTTTGGCAAGCCATCTGGACCTGTGGCTTGAAAAGCAGCATTTTCATAGCTTCCGGGACTGTCAACCAAGAAATTTACGTCGGCTGCCTTTCCTGAAGAAACACGGTTATTCCGTACTGTTTTGGGCGGATTTGGCATCTTGCCATTACGGTAAAAAGGCCATGGAGTGGTACGCCGCCAACAACGTGCAGGTGGTTCCCAAGGACAAGAACCCTCCCAACACGCCAGAGCTCCGCCCAATTGAGAAATACTGGGCTATTGTCAAGCGGAACCTAAAGAAGACCAAAAAAACTGCTAAGGACGAGCAGCAGTTCAAGGCAAACTGGCTTTCTGCGGCGAAGAAGGTGGACAAGGTGGCTGTACAAAATCTGATGGCAGGGTCAAGCGTAAGGCCCGGCAATTCGGATTTGGAAAAGCGGAAGCCTCAACTGAATGTTTTTCCTGAATTTTATACTAATTGAACTTGAAAAAGAAATTTAATTTGATTTTTAAATAAACGATTTCACCGATTTACACGCGTTTTCCCTTGACCAAATTTTGACCGTATCACCCTTTACGCTGTCGTGACGAACTTCGAAACGTTCCGCTATTTTGTTCATTGAGGCATCCTTCTCACGAAGCCATGTGTCCACCCCTTGAATTTAAACACTCATTTCGATTCGCAGCATCTCGAAAACGATCACTCTTTACCGAAAGTTCAGGAACTGCAGTTGATCATGTGTTGACAGAAGAACGCGTCGAATGTTTTACGCGTGTATGTGTGAGCGCATCATAAGCGTTGCCAGTTTATTTTCGATACAATCCTTAATTGAACAGCCTAAATTAAAAACACGTAATTCAAATTTTGCTGCGAAACATTTGGTTTTTTTTAGTCAAATGGTGCGTAAATGAAGTGGCACCCATCCCGCCGATAGCTATCTACTACCAAATTTTTCGTGAAGTATATTTTTTATGCGTTCAATTGAGATGTCTACAATGTCAGCTATCTTATCTCTCTGATCTTCACCCGGAGATCTGGTAAAGCTTGTCCACGTTTATCGGAAATGTCGGACACTTTTGTAGATTTTGAATTATTTCAAGGATCGAAGAAACGTTTCACTTATATAACAGCTGAATTCTCCCCTTTATTTCGTGGTACAACATGTTTACATTCTTGTTGCATTCAGCAAAATGGCTGGAAGCGCGTAAAGGCATTTTGTGTGAACGGCAGCAAAATCCAAATCAGTACACGATCTTGCCAAAAAACTAAAACTACCGAAAATGTAGTTTGCAAATCATTTAACCAGCGCTTGACTGTGGATCGGAAGGTTGGAAGCGGAACAAATCGAAAAGTATGCTCCCGACAAATGGACAAGAAGGTGGTAGCCATTATTGAGAAAAATACCAATCTTTCTGTGTGAAATGAGGCTGGCAAAGTTGGGAAATCAAAATCGTACGTACAAAGAGTCAAACAGAGGCAAGGACTGAAGGCGTACAAAGTGAAAAAGGTGCCCATCCTAAATTCACTGCAAAAAGTCGTGCTAAGGAGCTTTACACCAATACTTTGCAAACATTTTCTTGTCTAACAATGGACGACGAAACATACGTACTAGACTTTGACCAGCTTCCGGGTCTGGCTTTTACACCGCAATGCAAAAGAACACCGTTGCCGGGTATTTTCAGACAATGGAGGTGTCCAATTTACCGAAGAAGTATTTGATTTGGCTCGCCATATGTAGTTGTAGTCGAAAATCTATAAGTTTCGTCTCTACCGGCACTATCAAAAAGGATGTGTACGAGAAAGAATGTCTGCAAAAGCGGCTGCTACCGTTTATCAGAAGCCATGACTCTGCAGCTCTGTTTTGGCCTGTTTTGGCCTCTTGTCACTATGCAAATTCTGTCCTGGAAAGGTATAAGGTACAAGAGGTCAAATACGTGCCAAAAACAGCCAATCCACCAAACTGTCCAGAACTTCACCTAATAGCGAAGTACTGGGCTCTAGATAGGCGTATTTCATGAAAAGATGAAAATCGTCACGGCAGGCTTATCTGAGGATACCGTACGGAACGTTATGGCGGATCTACCACAGGAAGTTCGAGAATTTCACAGAAAGAAGGACTAACATCTTGAGCAACTGTTTCTAATGCAGATATAACTCTAAAACTACTCGATAAATCTGTCTGAAATTTTGAATGCTATTGTTTTAAAGATGGCGTTAAATGATGCCGTACACATTTTGCGCCAGTGATGCCATCAGTCGCAAAACACGGGTACTTATCATGCAACCCACATAATTCTGTTCAGCCGAATGAGGGTTTTTAGCGTTCCAAAACCTTTCATTTTCATTCATAACGCTCTCGAGGCATCCCCGAGAAAAATGCCAATGCCTGGCAGATGGCAAGGACATACGTTAAACACCCAACGGTTCTGCAACATCGGTCAAAATTGTATGAAGTGTGTCGCGTTTTGAATTAATTATGGAAAAAGTGTTAAACTTTCCGGAAAATTGCACTTAATTGTACGTGTCTTCTTTTCAGAGAAGGTTTTTTTTTCTTTATTAAAGAGACTTTTAGCCTCCTGGGCTAGTTCGTCTCTTTTTCAGAGAAGGTGTTTAGAAGAATAATATCAGTGTGCAGAAAATAGATTGACCTACTTAAAAATTAATTGATTTGCCTGGGATGGAAGGGGTGTAGACGACAAAAATCTGATCCTATACAAATCGCACATCGAAAAAAATAAATAATTTTAACAAGCGTGTAAAATATCCTCTCGTTTAAATCCAAGAAAAAGGAGACGTAAACAACGAAATTGTTTGCAACTTTTCATGTACGATACAACAATATTGGCAATCTTTCATACAACAGGCTGGATTCAGGCGTTATCTGGCTTAAATTTACATGAAATATCCCATTATTTTCTGGCAAATCTAGCATTCCCTTTATGTGCATTAGATAACGCAGAAAATTCAATGTTTCTTTTTATCTATGCATGAAATATTAAAACAAGTCGTTTTTCTGTTCGTTGTAAAATGATTTTGAGTGGTCAAATATTCACCCAAATTACATTCCGTAGTTTGAAGTTTTGGCAATTTTTTGGCATACTTAACTCCGTTTTGACCATTTTGTCACTTACACCCGTTGGCTTCGAACTCCCTCATTTTTAATTGCAACACTACATGGTGACCGTGGCACATCAGAGCAAAACCAGATGGTGAGAAGTTCGATTATTTACCCGGCCGTGGATATCTTTTCGATTAAAATCCGTTTTAAAGCTCTCATCTGATAATTTATGAAGCGAATCTAAAACACTTAAAATCTCAAACCACTCGCTGCAGAGGCGTTAAAAGCACACATGGACGCAATTATAGAATGACCTCACCTCACTTCATTTCGCCACAAAGAAAAAGTTTCTTTCCGATCAAGCATATGTGGGATGTTCTTGCAAGTTTTCTTTTTCGCCTTTTCAAATTAATATTTAAAATCATCCCACTTTTGCTAGCTATGCTCTGCGTCACTCCGTGTGGCGAAATGTCGCTGGCAATTAGAAGTGACCTATTCCTCCCCCAGCATGGTCACGTTTCACCTTTTCGTAGCTTGGCTGCGGAGCCAATGGATCACGGTCATCACCACAAAGGTTTATCAAGTTTGCAAGAACCTAATCGATTGTAACACCTTTCGATTGATAGACATCATTTGGATGGCTGGAGGTAAGATCTACATCAAATTGTCAAAGTAGCAGCTGGCGTAGATATTTCGACTGTTTTTTAGGGATACAGTATCGTTCAACAACAAAGTGGCAACGCACGTGTTGGATGTTCTATCAACTGTTGGCAGCTTACCAATGTGTCCTGGCATTGCTCAAGGCCGTAGAAAAATATCTCAATGGCCACGAAGGTTTTGCGAACGTTGCATGGGCCATTTCACTTTCATATTCATTCATTCTGTGCTACGTCAAATTGTTCATGTCTCGCCGGTACTCGCCAATCATTCATGGTTTGAGAACGGCCATCAGCGATCGGATAGCTCATTCCGGAGATGCCCAACGGGACGCTGCCATCCGGAACGATTACAATCGTCGGAATAACTTAAAATTGATCTCAATTCTTGCAATAAGTGTTATTGATCAAATTCTGGTGGCCATACCAAGCAAACATCGACAGGAGCTTTTGTCGATTCCCGAGTTCATTAACTCCTTGGATCCAACAATATCGGAATTGGCTCAGTTCTTCTACACGTTTATGATCATTCCCATTACAGTCTGCCGAATGTATTGCTGCACCGCCCCAATCACTAGTTTGCTGAGCTGTCTGAAGGCTGAATTGGTAATTGTTGCAGAAGGCTTCAGCGAACTTTTGACTCGAGTTGAACTGGAACCATTACAACGTGGTCCGGAAAATATGCCAGCGGGAAGATACAAGAAGGATGCTTTGTATTGGAGAAGCTTGAGCAATGACCTCAGAGATTCTGTGGAGCAACACGTGCAGCTTTTAACGTACGGGAAGAGACGAAATGGTTTTATTAATGTTTGCTAAATTATGCTCTTTTCGCCACAGTAAATTGAGTGATCTAAACCCAGTCGTACAAGAAGCATTCTGTGTTATGCACTATAATGCGGTTTTTTTGAATGGATTATTTTCTTATATCATTCTCATGAGAGGACCATCACCTGTTACGATTATAATTGCCTCAGCAGTTACTGGTCTATTTCTGGAATATTACTGGTGGTGTCATACTATCGATTCTTTTCAAGATACCGTAAGTAACATTTAGAAATATTATAATGCATATGATTGAATGATTTCGTTTTCAGATCAAAGTTATAGAAAATCACATTTTTTGTCTCAGTTTGGCCGTCCATCGTGACCGTCATCTTGAAACTGTTTACGCAAATTTTCAAACGTCGTTGATGATCGTCAAGATTAATCTGCGTCACAGTGCATTGTTCACTTGTGGTGGGGTGTTCCCAATTTCAACGAACATTTTTCTCAACATTGTTAACATTACCTACTCGTGGATTACATTTCTAATCAATGTCGCTTAGATGGTATTTTGTTAGAAGCATTTATTGTTGTTTGATGTGCTTATAATAAAAATGAGAAACACTTGTGTGTTTGTAACATTTTCGTGTTTGAATAAAGATTACTCAAATTTTGTATAAAACCAACTACAGTCCATTAAGTCGAAACTACCCAACTTACGTCATGGAGAAGCAGCTGACAAGACAGTAAATAAACCTACACACTCAGAAAAATTTACAGTATTCGGTAATTTTTTACCGAACTTTCAACAGCTGAACGTCCGGTTATCCGATTTAACGGATTTCGGTGAATTTTTATAGTATTCCGGTAAAAAAATTACCGGAACTTGTCAAATTTTACCAAAATCCGGTAAATCGGATTACCGAACTGTTCAGCTGTTGAAAGTTCGGTAAAAAATTACCGAATACTGTAAAATTTTCTAAGTGTGTGCATGCTTTATTAAAGCTGAATTACGACTTTTGCAACTGAATTAAAAATCTGGCTGAAATATAAGCTGAATAACCATGTTCTCAATTGAAATATTAACATTAAAAGTGTTTTATTTTGTTTGAATAGCATGCTTAGTAAAAGTAAATAATGTATATCATTATTTAACTTATCCAATTTTAAGCTGAAGAAAAATAATACAAAAGCTCTACACAGGTGTCTTAACTGACTTTTATTCAACCCTTGAACAATTGGTTGAAATATAATTTATCCCTCTAATGCAACGCCTTTAATATCAAAGCTTGTGTACAGCTTGTTACTTCGGACGGTTAAGAACAACATTTAGAAGGTTTATTTGAGCACTGATGTTGCTTATTTACAGACAACGTTATAAATAGTATATCAATGGAGCTCAATTAAAGCATCACTTTTGCTACTATTCAATATATAACATTGAGCTTATATATTATAGCGTTTATACTTCATTTAATTCTAGGATAGCGTAGTTGGTATGTCACGTTGTTGAGGATACGAAGGTTGATTGTTCAAATCTCGCTATTCAATGTTAATAAATAAATGTTACATAATGTTTCTATTTATGTAAATGTATAATCATATCAAATTGAATATGCAATAATAGTATAAAATACCTCTATCGTATGGAAAATCATATAATTTTTTTTTTTCAAAGAATTTAAAAAGTTGAACAAGTTATGCAGACATTCCATTTGTGCAGTGTTCCATTTTTTTTTTGAGAGACAATCCTACCTATCGGTTCAGTAGTTTTCGTGTCTATTAGGTTCAGACAGACAGACAGAAATTCACTTTTATATATAGGGAAGCGGAACCTATTCTCACCATAGTACATATATCCATCACATTCTGCAGCCATCCAACATCAAACGTAAAAAGATATTTAATTTTTCCAATAAATGGACGCATCAACCAAGAATACATAATCCTGGCAAAGAAAATTAGGTCTTGAATATAATTAAAAGCTACAAAAACGTTTCGGAGACTTAAATTTCGTAAAAATAATGAGCAGTCAAATTTTCAACACAATTGCTTACCTTTGCACTACAAATTCGTCGTATTGATCTAACCGTACTAGGGAATATACTCCAGCTAGACTCCAAGTTTTCTCTTTGACCCTTATGTGATCGACAAAAAAAACACCTTTAAGTGATCGACAGGGTACCCGGGTACCCACCAAATTCAAATGATTATAACTCTGGGTATTATTGACCGATTTTAATTCTTTTGGCACCGTTAGATTTCAAAACTCATTGGCTTCACGGAAATTATCAGCAATGACCATTTGAATTCTTCTGGTTCCCGTAAATCCGAGTTACCGGGGCTGTGTTCCGGTACGGAGGCACTATTTGGAAACAACTATTAAATTTCTGGAAATGGATGTCAAAATCTATGGAATAATTCCAAGAAATCATTTTTATTCCATTGTGGGCAATATGCGAACTTGTTCCTCGAACGGCCATTCTGTAACAGGTTCCCGTGGGGCCTCGAGTGGCCATGAACATATTTAAAAAGAAACCCTGGCAATATGGGTATCAAAATTCATGAAATTTCTCCAGTAGGATATTTTTGAACATTTTGTAGCTATCTGATGATTTGTCCTTGACCGGTCAATCCTTAACAGGTTCCCGTGGGGCCTCGAGTGGCCATGAACATTTTCAGTAGAAACCCCTGGCAATATGGGTATCAAACTTCATGAAATTTCTCCAGTAGGCTATTTATCAACGTTTAGTGGCAACCTGATGATTTGTCCTCGGACCTGTTTTACCGGAACAGGTTTTCGTTTGGCTTCAACTGGCCATGTTCATGTTTAGAAGGAAACCTTGACAATATGGGCTTCAAAATTCATTAAACTTTACCAGAAAGCTATTTCTCAACGTTTTTTGGCAACTGATGATTTGTCCTCGGAACATTCATTTCAAAACAAATTCCCTTGAGGCCTCGAGTGGCCATGAACAAACCTGGCCACAACACGTTGAGAAACGTTGGAATTTTGATAACCACATTGTCAAGGTTTCCTTCTTAAAATGTTCATAACCACTCAAGACCTGACGGGTACCTGTTCCGGATTGACAGGTCTTAGGATAAATCATCACTGGAGAAATTTCATTAATTTAGATACCCATATTACCAGGGGTTTCTACTAAAAATGTTCATGGCCACTCGAGGCCCCACGGGAACCTGTTCCGGATTGACCGGACCGAGAACAAATCATCAGATTGCCACTAAACGTTGAGAAATAGCCTACTAGCGAAATTTCATGAATTTTGATACCCATATTGCCAGGGGTTTCTACTAAAAATGTTCATGGCCTTTCGAGGCCCCATGGAAACCTGTTCCGGAAAAAACCAGTCTGAGGACAAATCATCAGATTGCCACTAAACGTTGAGAAATATCGTGCTGGCGAAATTTTATGAATTTTGATACCCATATTGCCAGGCGTTTCTACTAAAAATGTTCATGGCCACTCGAGGCCCCGTGGGAACCTGTTCCGGAAAAACCGGTCCAAGGACAAATCATCAGATTGCCACTAAATGTTAAAAATATCGTGCTGGCGAAATATCATGTATTTTGATACCCATATTGCCAGGGGTTTCTACTAAAAATGTTCATGGCCACTCAAGGCCCCATGGGAACCTGTTCCGGAAAAACCGGTCTGAGGACAAATTATCAGATTGCCTCTAAACGTTGAGAAATAGCCTACTGGCGAAATTTCATGAATTTTGATACCCATATTGCCAGGGGTTTCTACTAAAAATGTTCATGGCCACTCGAGGCCCACAGGAACCTGTTACAGAATGGCCGTTCCAGGAACAAGTTCGCATATGTCCCACAATAGGATAGAAATCGTTTCTGGGAGTTATTTCTAACATTCTGACATCCATTCTTGCAAATTCAATAGATGTTCCGATATTGTGTCTCCGTTGCAGGACACAGCCCCGGTAACCCGAATTTACGGGAACCAGATGAATTCAAATGGTCATTGCTTGTAATGTTCATAAAGCCAATGAGTTTTGGAATCTAACGGTGCCAAAAGAATAATAATCGGTCAATGAAAGCCAGGTTATGATCCATATGAATTTCGTGGGTACCCGGGTACCCTGTCGATCACTTAAGGGGTAAAAAAAATCGAGGTCCCCCCCATCGGCACCCCTTGCTACTATACGAAATGTTTTTTATGTTAAAAGTTGCCTTTCAACTATAATTAGGATGTCAAAAATTTCAGCTTCCTAGTTTAAAATAAACTATGAAATTTAGTAATGTAAAACATGAAAAGGTACCCGGATGCCCTGTCAAGGGTTGCACTATATCCTCACACATTTTCGTTGCGTAATTGCACAAACCATTAAAATCACAGTTCACTTATTACCCTAGCCACACGAGAATCTACGAATACGTGATAAAATACTAGAAAACTATGGGATTAATTTTCACAATAATTTAAATACGCTTGCACCTATTCTGAACCGTGTCAACATACTCACATACTGTATAGCATACACATCAACGCTAATGTGCGTTTTCAATCATTCATAGAGCATTCTACGCCCAACGTTATGATGAGTCTTGTTGTCAATATTCTCATGGAAGAATAACAAACAAACTCTTTCATTTAGTCTAAACTAGATGCGTGCTACCCAACACACGTGCAGTGCTGTCAAATGATCTACTTCATTTTTGGGTGTAGTAGTAGAGCGGTTTAACTTGTTTGTATTTTTTCTTGATTAAAATCAGTACGATAATCATATGTACACAGATGAGATTAATGTTTTTCGTGATATTATTAATATAGATCCATAGCGAGTGGCAACTTTTCCGTATTAAATTGGAAGAAAATTATCAGAATCTAATGTTTTGTGTGTTGCTAAACGATTAACGGTAAGCGGACGAATAAATTGTGAATAACTTGTGTAATCAGTGTTCGGTATTCTGTGCATATTCACCAATTACCACTGGAAATGTGCTTATTGAGCTCAATATAGGTTCCGCTTCCTATATAGATTCGTGTGTTCAGCAAAGACCAAAACATTTTAAAATATTTTTTGCACTCATTTCGGGCTGTCAATTTTTTCACACACTGGCTGCGACAACATGAGCATTAACTAGTGTGCCTTTAACATGCTTTTTAACGGCAGACGCGAGAACAGCATTTGACTGCATGAACACAAGCAAAGTAGCGTATGTCGAGTGCAAACATCACAATCGAGCTCGCGCGCAGTTTTATGAGACTGAGAATTCTCATTAACGGAAACATGTTTAAGCAGGAAACAATATGTGTTATCTACAGAATGTTCATAGACTAACTCTAGAACCAGTAGGTCCCGAACAAATACGATTTTTTCTTAGCTTAGTCAGTACTAGCACATCGGTCCCAAGCTTAATAATACCATAGACTAACTCTAAGACCAGTAGGTCCCATGCATATACGATTTTTTTTCTTGGCTCAGGCAGTACTAGCACATCGGTCCTAAGCTCGGTCCTAAGCTCAATAAGGCCGGAACAAATCCTGATTTCTTCTTTTGTCACACGGCGTCCACTCCAGTCGAGGGGGGGGAGAACAAAAAATAAACAATAAAAAAATTATAAAAAAACCAAGATATCACTGTATACAGTAATAAAATTGTATGTTTAAAAATTTAAATGATTACCCTCCACCTTTGAGCGCCCGTCTAGCGTCCTGGGAGGTGTGGGTTAGATTACCACCGATTGGCAGTGAATTATTTTTTTCACCATTTTCCTATTTTTTCACATGTTCTTAGCTTTCGAGTATTGTTGTCCGAAATCTATATTCATGATTTAATAGGTTTCTTACATGTTGGGAACGAAGATTAATATGGGACTGACAAATGATCGCTGTTCCAATGAATTATATTCATGGACACTGGATTGAATAGAGTGACGAATTGTGTCTAAAAGATAGTAAATGTATTTTATTATGGAGAAAATCGAAAAAACGTATATTATGCTCACTTGTGACTCGGAATAAAAAACAACATGTATTTACACAGCGTGGTAGCTGTCATAAGTACGCCCTTTTCTCGAGTAATTCGTGAAATGGCCATAACACCAAATGTAAACAATGAATGATCGTCGAAAGTTTGATATTTATGAATTGCATGACAATTTTAGTAAATTTAACTTTTCATGCAATTCCTGAAAACTATTTGTGTTCAAATATGCATACTTATTGCAACTACTCCGTTATCTACATATTTACATATTGTTGTTAAGTCCAAGCCAAAAGTGACAACATTCACTTTCAAATAAATTCACTTCTTTTGGACACTATTTATCACCCTATGAATATATGCTATTGAGGGGACCATCGAGATAAGGAGAGATCGATATATAGAACAAGGAATGCCTGCTTGTTCACTTCAAGTGACCGAGATATCCATCGACATAAAGAAAAAAGTACTCACAAATCGTATTTTTTTTGAAATAATCGTCACTCTTTTTACATGCACTCTACCCATCTAATCGTAGTGATCGTGGTTGAGGGAGCAGCGCAACACACAGTGCAAGAAAACATAAATATACTTTTATTTTATTTTCCCCTTCATGATAATCGAAAATTTTGAAGGGGGGGATGACAAAAGAAGAAAATAAGATTTGTTCCGGCCTAATGCGCCCCTAATAATGAACTCACATGAACACACTCTCAAATATTCTGTCAAAATAACACAGCAAATAAAAATAAAGGCGCTAATATGTACAGCAAGGTGCTGGCTTCAAGGTGTACTTCGAACCAAGGGGTTCTCCAACAGTGACCCAATTTCAAATCCCAAGTTGCATATTGATTGTTGATCGTATTTTCCACATTTTTCACACAATGAGGTTCATAATGAAATTCGTATAAAATTCATACGTGCTTCGTATGGAATTCAAATCTTATTAGTATGTATTCCATAAGCCAACTATTCCATAAGCCAACTTATAGGTGTCGTATGAAATGTTTTTAGACTTTAAATTAGTCGTTTATACGACAGGCATTTGTTTATTTGAAGTAGACATCAACAGACCAAGTTTAGGTCCTAATGATGTTAAAAACAAAAAAAAATACAATAAGAAACGATTACATAACCTCTTAATTGGAGTCAAAACAAAAACAATAAATAAGTAAAAATAAAATAGTTAAAGCTATACACTATCTTAACTACGTGCGTCAATTGTTCTAAAAACGGTAGAAAATCTCCGACGAAGTGCGTTCCACGTCAGATGAAAATCGAAAATGGACGCCACCCTATTGAAGGTTCGCTGCAATCCGTGAATAGCGCTATTCAACCCATAGTTGGTGCGACGAAAAGGAAGTCTGAGCATGGAGTTGTGACGCATTGGCCTTGGTTGGACGTTGATGCTAATTTGTTGAAGGATCCTTCCGCAGTCGATTCTTCCTTGTAGAACATCTGCAGCAGTTAAAGCTCTACATACATCTCTACGGACCCGCAGAGGCTCCATGTCGACCAACTGACACCGACTTTCGTAGCTAGGAAGACGAAAAGG